>QVOB01011300.1:0-44447 GCA_014839585.1 Pseudomyrmex concolor | reverse complement strand
TGTGTGTGTGTGTGTGTGTGTGTGTGTGTGTGTGTGTATTTTTCCGGTATCTTTTTTCCCCTCCGTAAAAAAACAAATACCTTTTCCTCTTTCATGTAAAACTTTCATATGAAAACTACGAACAAATACTCGCGCGCGCGTATATTTTCTATAAAATATAACTTGTAATTAATAAATAAATAATGTGCAAAAATATATTTACAAATGAATAATGTTTGCAATGGCAACTCACCAGGCAACTGCGAACTTACTACCTCGTAATTGCGTCAAGAGCGCGCACAAATGTAAAATGCGAAGCGACGCCAACTTTTCTTTCGACGAGATACCTCCGACCGAAGAAACAACACCTTTAACTTCGGCTCGCAGAACGCGAGGCTCTTTTGCAGGGGGAGGAGAAACTGTTCGATCGTACTTGGAACTTAACGAGAAGCTGTTAATGTCACGTCGCAAATGGGGGGGTTGTTTCTACGCGCGTTCGCTGCGCAAACTCGACACGTAGGAATAAACAATCCCTCGCTGCATGTCGATCGAGTGCCTTTCATCTTTCTCTCTCTCTCGCTCTCTTTCTCTCTTTCCTTCTCCTTCTGTTCTCCCTCTTCCGCTTTCTCTGCCGTGATCATTAGCGCGCGGAATAGTACGTTTTATGCATCCCTCCCAACCACCCTTGCGCGCGAATATTTACGGCCCTTTCTAAGAAGGCTGGAGAACGGAACTTGGAAACACCACGAAAGACGCTATCGGATCTTCAGCTAATAGAGAAGCCTTCTCTCTCTCTCTCTCCCTCTCTCTCTCTCTCTCTCTCTCTCTCTCACTCACTCACTCGGTAAACTCGCCCCGTCGAAAACTCCGGTAACGCGGTAACCTCCGATTCTCACGGCCTCCCTCATTCCCGGCAAGATTCGTGGCGCACTTTAATCGCGTTATACAAATTTCGCGCGACACCGAACGGCATCAAGGTGCATCTCGCTGCCGTATCTCCGGCCCGTTAACGTCGTTTCGTCTTGCAATTGCTTTCGTGTCGCGAAACGCAAAGTAACGCGCATTTACACATTCCCCGTACAAAGTATATCGGAATAAAAACACATACCGTGTCCATACACGTGTTAATGTTTTCAAAAATCCAAATGATATTTTCGACCTCCGCAGAATCCGGGCTGTTTTTAGGTGACTTTTAGTTTTTCAACTAAAACTGTTTTTTTACACGTGTCAAAGGCTAGAGTGGTGAAAAAACATGACATTCTCGTCGCTGTAGTCACTTTTCTCGAATTGCAAAGGGTTAAGCAACAAAAGAATAATAACGCGCGTGCTTGATAGTCGAACCTCGGGCGGTTTAGGGCAACGACCGTCAACGCGACGGCCGCGTGTGACGATATATATATATATATATATATGTATTATTCAAAAATTACCGGAGATTCTATCATCAAGTTTAGTCGCAAAAAATATTGCGCCATTCGCTGCGCGCGCGCGACAGAATTCTTCTTTTGTACGTGTTGCATTCCTACTGCGAAATCTCGTTCGGAACCGATTTCGCATGTGAAAATGTGTGTGTGTGTGTGTGCACGCGCGAACCGCCGTAGCACCGGCGACTAGAGCTCTTTCTCGCACATAATTCTCGGGAAAGTCAATTTTCGCATTCCCGGAAGAACGAGGGGATCGCGCGATAAGAGTCGCAGAATGTATTCGCGACGTTCGTTCGTCCGTCCGACCGGAATTTTCGTACGATCTATAGGACCGTAAAGTCCGCCGACTGCCGAGAAAGAATTGCGAATCAATGGCCGATAAGTTCTTTCTACGAGGATCGCTCCGACAGATTTGTCGCGCGTTTCCGCGCGAGATATATAGTGCGCGAGATCGAATCGCGCGATCTTTCGAGTAACGAGCTCTTTTGTCACTTTCTTTTTTTTTTTTTTATTTTATTTATAAAATAAAAAAATTTTTTTTTATTTTATTTATAAAGCAACAGTCTCTTCACAAAGCTCGTAAATAAAAGATCTGAACAAAATTGTCAGAGAGACCGATTTCCATTCCCCCGATTATTTTACTTCATTATTTCGCCATATAAACGCGAAAGAGAATTACGTTAGAGACGTGACAAAAGTTTCTCAAATCTCCCGTCGCATTTATCAATTATTTCACATTCTCTCCGCATCTCGGAGAGAGAGAATAAGTTTTTCTTTTTACTCAAAATATCTCGCTTATCGGGATCTTGCATAAAATTTTTCTCTCCGATTTTCATTCACAATTCCGCTTCAAGCTGAGCGTCAAAATATGGATATATCTTTCCGTATTCGGAATTTTTCAGGACGCGCATATCTAGAGGAGATCAACCTTCCGCGATCGGGGAGGGCGCAGGCGCGTGTAATATAAAGCTATCCATCTAGCTATCTAACTTTCGTCGACCGCGGGAAAATGAATTTCAGTTTTCTCAGCGCGTGATAAATGTCGCGGAACCAACTCGCGGAGAAGTTAACGATTTTCCAAGGTTTCCATCTCCGTGGGTCGGGGTCGATCCCAAGATCGGGGTCGGATCCTAACTAGAAATAGCGCGGCAGCATAAGCTGATTGCCGCGTCGGCTGCTTGAAAAGCTATATATATATGTATATTATACGACGTATATATATAACGTCGCGGACAATCGCTGCCGTCAAATCCGATTCGTGCTCTTCTTATTGAGAATCCGATTTCGCGGAATTTGTAAACCGCCGGTGGCGATGCGATTCCGTCGATGGATCGATGCCGTCGAATTTCTTAACTTTATCACGTAGCGAGAGAGAACCTGCGGCGAATGCGCGCTCTCGAGAACTCCTCCTCGCTTCTCTCTCTCTTGTCCTCAAAATCTCGCGTACACGACAATTCTGGGTAACTCCCTGATAGCGCGCGAACAACGCGATCGAAAAGGGGATGCAATTGTTGTTTCGTTCGTGCGCGAGCGTTATAAAGCGAAGATTATGTTATAAAGTGCGATCTTTGTCTTTGTCGCGATCGAGACAAACAGATTTCGTTAGAAACGAGTTTTTTTACGAGAGAGTATATAGAAATCGCGGAGACACGAGAGAACTGTCGCATAAACACTCGGAGATTATATTGAAGGAGAAGATCCACGTAACTCGGACGCGCAGGACTAGCAGAGTTGAACAGAGTCACTCGACAAACTTTCATTAATGAAAGAACCGAGGAGCAAATGGCAAAAAAGGACCAAACGGGAGAGACGTGACTTAACTTCTCTATAAACTGACACGAGAGACATCGTGTGACGTATATAACAAATAAACATTACAAACAAACAGTTTAAATGCGTGAAAAGTTTAATGTTAAAGATTTAAAAAAATCATAAATTATACGCATCGTCGTAGCCAAACGCGGAATTGTTCTGTAAATGCTTTTTTTCATACACGACACCTGTGTGCCGGCGATCGCTTTTTTGTTCTTCCGTCATCCGGCGTTTTTTTTTTTTTGGTTTCGCCGAGCATTCTCGACACGTCTTCAGTTCGTGTCGGCCAAGCGCTTGAAAGTCATAAGGTCGATTTTCTTTCCCTCCCGAGTCGCTCGCACGCGCTTTTGCACTCACGCTTCTTGCGCTTCCTTTTGCGTGCGCGCGTTTCATCTTCCCCTCGGCTCGAAATAATCTCGGTGGAAAGCAAGACTCGACCGGGATACTAATTAAGCTCGCGTCTTTCAATTATTCTGCTATTGACAGTCGAGCAATTTAGTCTCGTGACGCACAAAGGACAGCCGACAACCGTTCGACCTCTCTCTCTCTCTCTCTCTCTCTCTCTCTCTCTCTCTCTTTCTCTCTCTCGTCCGCGACCTTTACCGCATTTTGATTCGCGCTTTATCTCCGTAAAGAGAGGCAAATAAAACTATCCTAAATTGCATACCTCCCTTCTCGAGCGCTGCTACTATTAAATTTCTAATCAAGGAAATTAGCGACTTCATTTTTATGAACAATTATGAACGACGACACACTTACGGCGATGTGTGACACACGCTCGTCGACGTCAGCAATTTTAGCAACGAGAGAGAGAGAGAGAGAAAGAGGTAATTGAGAACGCCGAGATTCAACTTCTCGAGATCGAAAGCGTCAAGCTGTTTCGCTTCAATTTAGTCCGCGTGTCGATGGGCGAGTTCGCTAAGTTTCGCTTGCTATGCGCTTGTCGCGCATTTCCCGATGAGCGGTCTCGAGAACACACAGAGAGAAGACTCCGAGATCGATCGATATCGAATTTGAAACACGGATTGATTGGCTTTTCGACAAAGAGAGCGAAAAAAAAAAAAATTCACCAGAAATGGTAATCCCTTTACATATTTATGAAGCGTTAAAAAGCGCGAGAAAGTTCATCATTCGGAAAAAAATATTTATAATTAATAATACGTAATAAAACTTTTAGTTCGCTCACTGACTAACGTTTTGTACGCTTACACACGTGCGGTCTCTGTATGTCAAAACACACACGCGCGCATTTTGAGCGAAATAATAAAATCCAAATTCCCTCACTGTTCACACAACTGTTGAAAACCGCAGGAATAAAAAAGTATCATTAAACATACCAACAGATAAATAAGAAAGCACGAAAAGGGCCATTGAAAAAATATATATTGTATATAAAAAAAAAAAAAAAAAATATATATATATATAGTACATACATGGTCGATAGTTGCCGTTGACTGGCGCACGACGACGATGGCTGGGAATTATTGTAACGGCGAGTGACACCTTTGATCTCGTTCCGCGCGGATCGAGAACGCGCCGAAAAATTGGAGGCGACGCGTTACAAAGCACGACATACGGCACGTCGTCGCCGCCGATACGCGCCGACAGTTTTCATATCTCGCGCGATCGATACACGTCCGCTCGAAAAATAATTGACAAACGCGCTCGCGGTTAGAAGAGATATTAAAACCGATAGCGGCCGCGAATTGAACTATTGCGCGCCCATGGAATTCGCAACTGTTTCGAAAATACACGACGATAATTTCGTACGCGCGCGCGGCGTCGTTGTACGGTATAATAATGAATAGCGCGGCGCGGGAACGAAGTTGTAAAATAAGAATCTTGCGCGACAAAAGAGAGAGAGAGAGAGAAAAAAACGTAATAATTAAAGAAGGAAACGGAAAGATAGAAGAATAAGGCGAGGAGTAATTATTCCGCGAAAAAAAGCCCACACTTTCTCTTGAAAAAATAATAATATATATATTCAAAAAAAAAAAAAAAAAGAAATTCACGAAAACAATTAAACAGGGAAGACAGAAGCAAACTCTGTGTGTTTTGCAGAAAGAAAAATAATTTGTGTCTAATGAAAAAAAGATTACAATAAACTGGTTACACGTCTGCGTTGTCATATCCGACGAGTAAACATTTGCGTCAGATACAAAGCCAAGAGAGAGAGAGAGAGAGAGAGAGAAAGAGACAAATGTGTGTGTGAACACACTCTGTATTAAGCACATAAAATACTTCCTTTTCCTGTACAGCGACGCATGCCGAAACGTTGTATATATATATATATATGTATAGATCTGATTAAATATAACCGCGAAATTTTGAAGCTCTAGACAGGTGTAAATTAAGCGTCACAAACGTAATTCCGCTTTGGATACGGCAATTGTTCCGGGCGCGTTGAAAATGCATGCGCACTTGTTTGTTAAACGATATCAATGTAATTTATTATTTATCACTGAATATTGAGTTTCGGTCCACTGATATAATTTGCAAATTTCAATTTATATCGCATACATTCTTCAATCCCCATGATTGCCATCATTTTGTTTGTTTAATTACGCGCACAGGCATTATTTCCTGTAATGTGTATGCATTTTTAAAGAGACGTTTATAAAGCCCCTTCCGTTTAAATTAAATTACATCTTGCATAAAATGCGCAAAAGAGATATCAACGGGATGTTTTCGATTGCGCGCGCGCGCGTGTGTGAAACAATGAAATTAACAAATTTGTTCAGCATTAAGGACAATAATGCATCACAGTGTTCTAAGCTACTTCCGCCGAGACTGTTATTATTACACGGCTTTTCGCGTGCGTGTAATCCGATAATTAACTACGGTAATACCCCCGCCGGGTGATTAACAGGCGAAAACAAACTATCCCGCGTGGGAAACAACTGCGCTTTTCTTCTTCTTCTTCCTCCTCTTCTTTTTTTCTTACTAGCACATTAGTACATAAAAACAGCATTGCTAATTTACGTTTTCAGCTCGCTCGGAAAAAAATACCACGTTTTACCGCAAAACCCTGATATATTATCAGGGATTATCGCTACTTTTGGAAAATACTCTCCGTTTCCTTCATTAACGTTGCATTAATTTGCGCTAATCCCGATGGCCCTGACATTCTGGACCGCCGTTGTTTGTTCTGTCTTAAGTGCGTTTAACGCGACGGAGGAAAACTCGATGCGTAAATCTTTAAAATTTTTACAAATAGTTTAGATGTAATTGTATTTCACACACACACGCACACACACACACACATAGAGATTGCGCTTCTCTCTGAAAAATTAAAATACACGGTAGAGAAAGACGAAGCGGAAAAAGAGAGAAGGATTTGATAGATCGATGCGTGCGCATCAAAGCAAAACGAAGGATCGATAGACGGCGATTGAAATGTTTATGGTTAAAAGAGAGGAGCGTGAAAGCGTATCTTTTTGCTATTATAAGCGGCGTTCGAGAGACATGCGAGAGCGCCCATAACGCGATAACTTCGCTCGGGGGCGCGCGATCTTGAGTAGCCCTGGGTGAAAAAAAAAAAAAAAAAAAAAAAAAACGCGCATGCTGTGGAAATTGCGCGGCGCGATACCAAATCGATTCTCCGCTTTACGGCGTGTGTTGCGATCACGAGCACGATCGGGGGAGGGAGAGGGGCTTCAGAACTGCAGCATTTGCGCGGACTCGAGAAGAATTTCTAACCGACCTGCGAGATCCGCGATAAAAGGCCAGATTTGCATTCGCTGACGTCACGTTCTGCGTCTGTCGCAGCCAGCGGCAGTAGTTGCTGTCGCCGTTGCATCCGGCATCGTCGCTCGTTCGATCGAAATAAGAAAAGAATCGCTCGCGCAATGCCACGCCAGATGCGGTTGTTTCGTTCAGTTGTTAATGTCAAAAGATCTCTCAACTTTAAGTAGAGAATGTTCAATATATTACACGTTATAACTTTGAAATTATTAATTAATTTTTCATCGTTATTAATCGTCCTGTCATTTATTGTGCAGCAACGATCCGAAAAATTAATGAGAAAAATTTCGAACACCCACTTTTTATTAATTAGACAATATAGTTTTGTGCGAGTAAAATGGAAAGAGATAAATCAAAATTCGTGCGTTTGACTTAAGTGAATAATTAAATTTCATCATTCAACTACGTTTAAGAGAGTTTCGAAAGTTTAAATTCGGAAATCAAGCTCGTCTTCGGAATCTGAGGCGAAACCGGACCTAACGCAACTTCGCGTAAGCTTTTATATCGTGACAGAGAGATTATACGGAAAACTTCGTAAGATTATAGAACGGGGCAAGAGTGTTAATATTGAACTAGTATAGCGTGAATCAGGCGGGGTCGGCAAACTTTTGACACTTGCGGGTCACATTTATCTCTCGGTCTTAATGAAGGGTCCGTGACTGATGAATATTGTAATGACCAGAAATGATAAAGACAAAGTAATAGTAAGTAGATATATATATACACGTATAGCGCGTAAAACGCTTAAATTAATATTAATTTTTAAATGCACGTAGGGCAAGTATGAAGTTTTAAATAATAAAACGCGAGCAAATGGAAGAGTGTGAACTTTCCAATAATTGCCGCTTGTCAGTTCCTGACGCGAGTGATAAATAATGTAAAAATATGATAATCACCCGATTATTTCTGAATAATTTTACTCTCCGCGAAATTATTGACGATGACGATGGAATATTTTCCATCTGCAAAAAGTGACCGCAAAGAATAAATAAATATATAATAAATATATATATAAGAATAAATAAATATATATGCATATATATGTGTAATTTGCTTTATGAAGGCAATAATATTTTCTGACAGAGAGAGAGAGAGAGAGAAGCATTGTTATTATTTCTAAAAAGAGTCCAAAGGATATCGTTTCCCGGCAAAATTCACAGGGGATGCTTTTTCCCATATAGAAAATCCCGTCATACAGCGTCATCCGAGATGGGATCTACGCGGCGGTGTGAAACTCGCAGAGCCATCGAAGTGGCAATGCATGTCCAAGGGCAGTATATCCTCATAGACCTAGTCTCCCAGGAGGTAGCTGGCTCTCACGGCAGTGCCGGAGGGTATTTATTTGCGTTCCGCCAATTAACCGGCTATTAGTCGAGGTTGCGGATACGCAGACGGGTATAGCGCAACCGCAACCCTTTCCGCCCTTTTGGGGACTCGTCGTCCCATTTGTTCTCTTCGCCGCCTCTGCCTTCTAATCTGCCTTTCTTTTCTGCGCGCGCGCGCGCACATTATATCCCAACTTCGCGGCTACGAGAGCGTCTCGCATAATTAAAGACAATGATGTTGTAATTGTTGTTACCACGCTGTCATCACGTCGTGTGTTGCGAATATGTGCGAGAGATTAACTTGGTTAAAGGTTGCGATGTCACATGATCGCTAATTGTATGTTAAAAGTAAGCCTTTCGGAGACTTGCGTTGCCGTGCGCTTCTCAAAAATAATCGAATCAACTATCTGACGACCTCACAAATTCGATATATCGCTCGCGATTTCTAACGAAAATTGACTTACCGGCGCGAACAAACGATCACCGAACGAACGAATAGATACTTTGCGTTTCTCGATGAAATACAGCAAAAAAGTGAGGGAGCGAAAGACGTTTCGATGTAATTTGATATTCGGTCGGCAAAACTACGTTTGAGATTCCGCTGTCTTCGGAGGAGAAATCCACGCTGCCGCTGACCGGATTATACGAGGCGGGCATTGAGATACAGCGGGCGCTGCCGTAACAAAGATATGAGATTCACTCAATTAGACCGCGCCGGCGATACTCCGGTGGAATACAGACGGGAGAAAACACACCCTCCTGTCTCTGTCTCCTTCTCTCTGCGGCCGGCGGTGCAGTGCCGCTACAAGAGAAACGTCTGGCGCGACGCGAGCGGTCGCTTTAAACAAAGGTGACAATCGTTCGTCGTGATTCGCATAATTTCACTTGACGCGCGGCATCCCAACGCGCGACATCCCCTCCGGGTTGGTTCCGTAGACGCGTATATATATATGTATATATATATATATATATTTGTCTTTCTATCCGCCGGATCTTCTCCGTCGAGGTTCTCCCTCTGTCGCATCGGACGGTCCACCGCCGAGTTCCTTCCGCCGCACGTTCGCCGTCGTCCTAAAATTATAAACGAGACGAGCGGGACGGCGCTCCCGGCACTTTGTGCTCGCCTAATTATTCCACAAGCTACGTCGGACTTTCGGCGAATGTGCAAATCCGCTACAGGGGCTGCTGCGCGAGCTCTACTGGCCGGTTCCGGCGGGGAGGGGGGAGGAGTAGTTGCCGATTTCGCGATCGCAGAAATGTACAAAATAGTCATACAGAGAACAATAAAATACTCTTACAAAAAAAAAAAAAAAAGACAGATGGATTGAATATCATTCTGAAGTAATCGAACGAGCGGGGGATATAATATAACATTTACGCGCGTACCAAGTGGTTGTATAAAAACAATAATTGCGAAACGTTATACGCGTGTATAAAATAACAGCCACTTTTTTCTGTATTGCGCCTCGTAATTTCGTCAGAAATTTATTGCACAACCGCTTTTAACACGCAAGTCAAACAAATTCGCGGGGTGGCATGCGCGCGCGCGCGCGCGCGTTATTTTTGCAAATCGCCCTCTTTTCATTAGTATAATAACCGAATGGAAGAATGTACTTACCGCGTGCGTTACTCTGTAAAATCCGGGATAAAAAAAAAAAAAATTACTATCGTGTGTGTTTTAATATCGCGCTTTGGTAAACAAGAGATTTTGATATATTTTGCCCGCTGTGACAATAGGGACGCGAGGAGAGAAACCGCCTCTTCTATCAAAGGAGAGAGAAAAACCAATTAACAACATCATAGAGAAAGCGGAGTCAGATGCAATCTTCGCGTTATTTGTTACTATCGCTTCAGTTCCTCTTGATTTTCCAATTGACACGTAACGCCGGGCATGAAAAAAGAGCGCGTGTCGCGAAACGAGTGCAATCAAATTTTCTCGATGATTTACGCTTGCCGCGCGACTCCCCGGAGCAAATCAATTTTGAGAGAGAGAGAAATGGCAAAGCCGGGCAATGAGGTGAACAGAGATAAAGAGAAAGAGAGACGAGGAGCGAGAGATAGAGAGAGACAGAGGAAAAGCGGGTGTATAACAGTCTCGTCGAGGAAGTGCGGCACGATAACGACAATCTGCATTAATGCGTTTCTCGGTCATTGGCCAGAACTGCTAAATATTGGGTCGGAATATACGCAGACATCGCCATTAACATGTCTGATGGGCAATTTCCGGATGAAACAAGCCGCGCGCGATGAGCACTCGGTGAGCGAGAGGAATTCGAGTCGTACGTTCCTCCACGTCCAACGAACCTGAAGACAACCGAATGCAAGAAGTGTAACTCCCGATGAAGCGTCCAAAGGCGAGAGATAAAACAAGAGCGAGAGGGAGTTGAGTGGAGCGCTTTATTAGCGACCACGCGCGTCGTCTCAGGAGTGCTTGAAAAAGCTCGCGCGCAAAAATGAGGAGAAAAATGTTTTTTTTTCCGCGCGACGATAAGAGAAAACGCGAAGAAAACCACGCGACCCACATTCGCGCGAGCACGCACACGGTCATTCGCCAAATGAAAAGCCGAGAAATCGAATTATTTTCAACAAAGCGCGCGCACGGTCGTTATTTATTCATTCATGCGGAAGATCGCCGCGCGCACATTTTCAAAATTTGCACGAAGAGAAGACACAGAAGTGTTTTTTTTTTTTTTTTTTTTTTAACGCGACGAGAGAGTTTCGTGTGTTTTATTTCGCTTTAAGAGTATTTGTAGTTTTAAGTTCATTATAATCTGAAATTCAAATACGAGGAAAATCGACGAAAAAAAAAAAAAAACCACGTGTGTGAGTACACGGCAAACATCGTTAAACGTTATGTACGCGCGCGAGAGGGGTTGAGGGGTTACACACACGGAGGAAATTGAATATAAATATTAATAGAAATATAAAATAAAAAAAACTACATAAATGTACATATATAGTTAAGTTGTTTACGTTGTAACCGGTGGAAATGTACGTAATGTAGAGAATCAGCCGGGGGAAAACTCGATGAAAATTTGCCCAACATATTTCGCGAGTCTCTGTTATCGTAACGCGTGTAATATTTGTAAGCTGTCGGATTTTTCCGCGCAACACACAGAACCGATATGTTCCACTGGCTCTGTTGCGCGCGTGAAACCGGATGTTAAATATAATTTTTAAATCGGGAGGAGAGGAAAAAGGAGGCGAACGATTGCGCGATATCAGCCTCGTCCGTCGCGCGACAACGATCGATAAGTATCGCAGAAAAGGAGACACCGCCGGGCGTATTATCAGAACGGCGAGATCTCGAACGAATTAAAACTCGAGAGAGCGGCTCGACGTTCGAATAATCGCGATCGCCAGGGAAGGAATGTTTTGGAAAAATTCGCCCGGGGCGATGATAACGCCATAAGCAACGACGTTTCATTCGATAACACGCGCGCAGCGAGCCGCGACGTGTACGGTTTTGTAGTACGAGCCGAAAGTCCGGGGGTTGCACAGAAATTCGGTAGTGTTACGGCTGTTGTGTTTCTCTCTTCCCTCCCGAGCTATAGAATGGGGGATTTGTGGTTTTTTTTCCTTCCCGTTTATTACGGCGCGCCATTCATAAAACCGGCCGCGAGGTGCGGGCCGGACTCCACTCTATTTTTCGCACGACTTAAAGTCGATATCGCCTCGTATCGTCCCGCGAATCGTGCGCCGGACAAGACGAAAAATCGCTTCTACTCCCCGATGACGGTCGTTCGACAAAAACCTCCTCTCTTCTTTTCTCTCTCTTTCTCTCTCTCTCCCTCTGTTGACAACGCGTTTCCCCACAATGAAATTTGTACAAGTTAATAGAGTAGAAACCATGTACTCGATTTAGTTGCGCGTGCAAATGTATGTCTAGCGGAATATGTAAAGAGTTCGGGATGTATATTAATTTCGTAATTATTATACCTATAATTAATTTCAAATTTGTTGAAATAATATGCTTTCTCAAATAATAAAGCCGGTAATTTACACGCGCAAAATACGGGGGGGTTACATTATTTATATTATTGATGGAAATGTATCCCACCCCGCTCTATTCGATTCATGAACAAGGCGGGACGGGGAGGGAGAGGAAAAATTCGAGTCAATATTATTCGAAACGGTAAAAATACATATTTGAACAATAACAATGTTTATTTGCTGGCGTAACTGGTGTTTGCGAATCAACAGAACACTATGATCTACACGCGCATAAATTTGTCGGATCTATTTACGTGGCGAAATTAGAAAATTGGATCTATCGATTCACTACTATCGGTAGCACCGCCGAGAGGGGGAGAGGAGATGTCGCGCGGCAATATTCATTTCACGGATCACGTCGATATAAAGCATAATAATCGAATTCGCATGCGAAAGCGACGGTGGTTATGAAACTATTAACATGCGTTGCATAGTCGAGTATGTAATTCACAATTACGCATAGCGAAACACAAACCCCGTTATTAATTGCTGTTTCAAATCCGCCGCTGCGATATTTTAGAGAAGCGGATTGTCACTTTTCACGAAAAAAACAGCGAGAGAGAAAGAGAGAGCGAGCAAACACGCGCGTAAACGCTATTATACACGCGGATGATAAACGCGCGGGCGGCCCAGCACGTTGCCTTTTATCGTTAATCCCGTTAATACGGGATAAGAAACAAACGCTTAAGAAACAAACCTTGTACGCAACTTGTACTCGACGATAATACTCACTACGAGGAAAGTGGAGTTAGCTGCTGCTACATTCCACGTGCTTGCCTCGGCGGGCGCGCGCGCGCGCGCGCACGAAGCAAACAGAAAACTTTTAACTTCGAAAAGTTCCACTTCCAAGATTCACGCTGCGTTAATTCTGACGGCGACGTGACGTTGCTCTTTTAACGCACAAAGAGTGTTTTCCGCGGCGATATTGAAAAATGTAAAATTTAGCCTCCTCCAACGGGGATCACGTTGCGCTCGAATAAAAAAAAAAAAACAAAAAAAACAAAAAGGCGAATTTTTTTAGGAAACGTGAAATTTTTAAACGCAAATTTCGATGTGCAAAAATACTCTTGCGATTTTAATCGGATTAATTGTTAAAAAAACCCGATACTTTATTTCTCTCGGCCGAAATATGTCTGTTAAATGATATCCTGATCAACGTCCAATTACGCGTCATTTATCTTGCAGTAACCCACTTCTGGCGAATATCACGGACTTAATTTCACTTTATTACGCGAAGAAACAAACAAACTAAATTTCTTAATCGAAAATCGTTATTTGAGGAAAATATTAAAATCCCTCGGAAATTCCTCGTCAAAAGCTGCGACAATTAACATCGAGATATTCGAGAGAGAAAGAGAAATTCGTTATGTATCGACGTTACATGTCGCGATGAGAACTCGTTTTGCGCGAAACTCCCTGTTTTTGCAGAAATAATTTTGGAGAACGGAATATAATATAAATTTCCTCGCTTCTTTTGCACCACGCTCCGCTCGAAAGTTGTTTTCCTTCGATCTGTACCTGATTCGGCACCGGCGCGTGAGATAGAGAGAGCGCGATCGCGGCAGAATAGCGCGGCGCTAAAACCGATGGAACGAGTTCTGGAGCGCGTCCAACGGCCGCGCGAATCCAGGGCGACGATTTTCTTTCTCTCTCTCTCTCTCTCTCTCTCTCTCTCTCTCTCTCTCTCTCACACACACACAAGCTCACAAATATAATGCCACTCGAAGAATCGAACGGCATCCCCGGGAAACGAACGACAAACTTTCGCGCGCGTGCACGGCACTCGACGAGTTTTCCTCAAGTAATGATTAAGGCATAACGCGAGAGATGCGCAAATCGTCCGGGTCGTTGCAGCTCGTTCGAGGTGGCGGTCAGGAAGCTCCCGGAGAGCTCGCAATGGAGCTGCTCGAATTAACAGAGTCCGAGGACAGTTTCATCGATCCGGTAATCGTCTTTGAACTTTGGATAAATTGTCACAGGAGATTAATACGAGACTTTAATTAAGGAGGTTCCTCTTAACTTTTTCCCTACATTCTATGATTTTTCGATCTCAGCCAGCTAGCTGGTTTCCTTTTATTCGCACTGATACGATTTTCTTTTCCCAATCAGATCGAAATATGAGCAAAATTGAAAGAAACTAATATCTTTCAGCATTTAATTTCTAAAAATCTGATCCAATTCTAACGAACTCAAAAAGTTTGTAAAAAATGTTTTATATTTTTTATTTGGCTCTCGCATTATTTCTCTCATTGACAGTTCAATAGAGCCATGATTATTTGTGCAATCTCTGTTCAACTTTGTAAAACAAAAAAATCAACAAACGTGTACAGAAACTTGTGCTCTTTCACCTTTTCTCTGTCACCTTTTGTTCCCGTTGTTCGTGATCGCGCGTTTTCTGCCCGCCCCACGCCTCGCAGAAAACTTCCTTTCATTCCTCTCCTCCTCTTTTCTCTTATTTTACGCCGACAAACATAATCGAGCAAGGAGACTCACGAAAGCGGCGTGCGGGCGTTCCCCGCAAAAAAAAAAAAAAAATCATTCGTGCGACGGAGGATCGTAAACCGACCCCATCGCGAAAGAGGGGTGTAGAATCGATCGGCTTAATCTGATTAAGACCCTTGGCCGCTATTGGACAGTGACTTGCGCGTGTACGTGCGTGTGTATGCGTCGTTGCACGCGCAATGATATGCGCGCGAGCGTGTACGTACACTCGATTTTGCGAGAAGCTTCCACTTTTCGCGTTTCTCATCCTCATTCCATTCGTTATCTGATCGATCGATCAACAACGGGGCAAAACGGTAGAAAAACATATGCTGCGTCCGAAAATCGGCTTGTCTTGTCGATTAGCAGCGCGCTTTGTTTATTTCACGAGTCAAATATACGACGTATATGCGAACACACGGATGGATGCTCGTCGGTGCATCTCCCGGACACAACGGGGGTTGCAACCCTCGTCGTAAATAAAGTCAAGCTCGCGCGCGTTAAATAGAATCGCGCTCGAAGTCGTTCGAAACGTGAGAAGTCTTGGTTGTGTGTGAAACGCGTCGTTACGGCAAATTCCGCGCGCCCGGCCCTCCGGTTTATCGTGCGTTTAAATCATCCTGACGCCGCGCGACGCGCGTCTACGCGCGCGCGCCTTTCCCGACGTCGAACTCGCCGGAATATTACGTCGAGTCGAATCGTTACAATCCGCCGCCCAGACAAATGTTCGACAATAAAACTAGCTGCGATGAAAAAAAATGCGGAGAGAGTATGGAAAAAAAATGATGTTCCGCAGTTTCATTAGACACGCGTATATGGAAGAAAGATTGACGCGGCGAGAGTGCGGCGCGTATATATTTTGAGAATAAAAAAACAAAAAATGACTAAAATTTGCAACATCAATTCACGGAACTCAAACAAATTTTTCTCTAAATTTTTTATTTTTTGTTTTAAATTGCTCGGCATGAAACATATACACGCGCGCGTACACATTCGCGCGATTGTTAAAACTTTGAGAAAACGAGTCTCGTGCAAAATAGATTTTTATTTTCAAGAAATTTGACTCTCTCTCTCTCTCTCTTTCTCTGGGTCTGCTTTTGTCCGCCCTAAACGGGCGATTACTAAACCGGGGGAAAGTCGAGCGAACTAATTCTAAGAGTCGCAAAGTGCACTTCCTGCAGAAGTACGAAGCCCGAGTTTCTTGCGCGCGTGCACCAAAGCTTAAACGACTACCACGCGAATTCGGGAAGTCGCGATACTATGCTCACATAATTGAATGAAGAGAGAAGTAGTCGCGGTAATTGAATGCGCAAAGTATTAAAGTCTATAACTCGCCTGTAATTTCCTCCAACTAACTCTTTCGCCGTTTTATTTATTTACTTATTTATTGTTTACTTAGTTTTGACGTTTTATTTATTTTACTCTTCGTTACTCTCTCTTTTTTTTTTGCGCGCGAGCTTTCAAAACTTCACTCATCTAAACCAGAAGACCTGATCCTTGACACACAGCTCTATCCGTTTGAACGAGGACCCTCTTTCGGGTGTATGCAGTCGGCAGTCTGTGATTTGAGGAGAAAGGAGCGTCGAGTAGGCGATGCGCGTGATTCGCGACGAGAAAAGTTTCCTTTCGCGCGAAAAGTGCGAAACTTGAAACGACTATAGCGAGCTCGCGAGACGAACTGCATCAGCGATACGTCGTTTGCTCTTTGTCGCGACAAAGTTCGCGTATCATTGCACGGCCATTAAATGATTATTTTCCCGGCGTGTTTCCAGAACGCGCGTTGTGGCGTTCGATCGAGGAAATCCATTCGCGGTCGTGCGGGCGTGAAAACCCGCGAAACGATCCCATTTATTGTTCACGCGGCACGTGTGCGTGCGTGCGTGTGTGTGTGTGTGTGTTCGGTATTCATCGAAAAATCGCTCGCGAAATAAGTTTCGAAACCGAGAACGGGGCGCGCGAATTCATGAAAAATGACATGATGAAACATTCGCGAATGGAACGCGAGCGATAACTCGGGGATGAATGGCAATGTCGCGCGCTGCACGTTTCACCTCTTTGCAAAAGAATTTTTCTCTTATCAAGCGGCGCTATCGATAATCCAGGAGAATCCGTCCCGGGATCTTTCAACGGGTTTCGTCACGCACCTGATTTCGCTCCCAATCACAAATCATTATGCAATGTAAATAATATCTTTCTCAATATATTCCCGCGCGTAAATAAACTGTCAAAGTCTGTCGATATATTTCAGCGAACGCTGCGCGGGAAAAAATTTTGCTAAAAGAAAATCAACAAAACGTTTTCTTGTTGATGAAACAAAACTGTCAGATAGATTTAGCGAGTGTTGTTCTTACTGGCCACATGCAGTAACTATAATTTCTTGCTATTCTAGAAAATCTCTTTTTTCCGTGTGAAATGATATCGCGGTAATAAGAAGTCGAGATTAAATTTTCGATATATTTCGGTTCTAGAAATCGGCATTTCAGCGGCAGTTTTCGCATTTGTCAGTCACAAAAGTCAGCCTTATGTATATATTGCTCGGCGCAAAACTATCGCGCATCTCGCCTCTCACGGGGCGGGAGGAAACACCCGCGTTCGGATACGCGCGCGCGTCTGAAATTGCGCGGTCGGATGAAGGATAGCGCCGTTTTCATCTTCGTACGTGGTGGAATCGTAGCGCGGTGAAAATCAGCGCGACGCGCGTCACACCGCAGCGAGAAAAATTTCCTCGGGCGGATGAAAACTCGCGCGGTATTGAATGCGGAGCGACGGGGGGTGCGCAAGAGAGAGGCCGGCAACGATTCTCATCGTCTGCACAAAAGATAGTAATTCTTTGTGCAATTAATTCAAAGTCACTTTTTTTTGTCTCGCCCGATGACAATTCCATTCGCCCCCTCGCGAACCTCTCGCAGACATCTCGATCGAAACCTTCGAGCGACAAAATCGCTAATATACAAGAACGCGCGAAATAACGTTACGCAATTTACGTCGGCTCTATGTTCGACGCTTCGTGTATTTTCCGATTGTCACGGAAGACAAGAAGTCGCACGCCGCGAAAGGGAACAACTCGAGAACGAAATATCCGAAATTGCGAATACGTCGATTTCGCGCGGGGCGGCTGCGGATTAGACAATAATCGATTATCAATTACGAGACGCGTATCGCGGCAAACTATCTCTCCCGCGTTTCCTCACCCTCCGAATTCGGATTTCCGCGAGCAAATCGCGCATCGCATCGGCCAATTATTTGCCGTTAATAGATATCTCGCGCGCGCACGTCATGCGTTCAATCAGAATTTAAAGTTCACTCGGGCGCAATGCCCGCGCGCGGAACCACGAACAAAATAAATATTGCAGAGAACGTCACGTCTTTACTCAGCGCGAGCTGTTTGGCTGCTTTTTGTTTGATTGACACAAATTGCTCATCCAAGCTGTTTCCTATTTCATGCTTTCAGCCGTTCCGGGCTGTTTATTCAGTTTTCATGTCAGTTCGTAACATCGTTCGTTTCTAACATTTGTTAAACAATTCTTGAACGATAAAAAGGGCGGGAGTTGAACTGAGGCTCGCGCTGCGAAAACTCTGATAAAAAAAAAAATATAAAAAACCCCAGCAAAATCAAATGGATCATGGAGCGCGGCACGACACGAGATTCCGAGAACGGTATGTATATTTCTCCGACGCGGGAAATAAATTATCGGCTCGGACCGCCGTATATTTTCGCGCAATGACTCGGCCATTCCCGGAACAAGTGCCCCGAGCGCGAAAAATGTAACTCTGCCGCGTCCGTGTAACGTTTGTCCCCGTTTCATTTCTCGAGCGAGAGATGCATGACGCGGTATACAGTGGTGGTAATGGTGGTGGTGGTGGATAGACAATCGGCCCTGTACACATTTTAATCCCGTCGGATAATTCGAATATATATTATTGGACAAATATACCGTGCCGGCGCGAAATCCGGTTCCAACTGTTATTGACAATCTCGATGCGATCCTCTAATGTGTCGTAAATATTTATCGATAATCGATGCCGTGTCATTACCCGTTCGGTTCGGATAATTTTACGGTCAAGACGATGCATTTGTCGCCCAGATCGTGCGAGAGTAAATGTGTTTTATTTATTCTCGGAACGCAGTGTAGATCGATAACAAACTTGTTAATATAAAAAAAAAGTGTATTACAAACATAAGTTTTCTAAAAATAATAAAATTCAAGGGAGATGCGAGCCAATATACAAGTTGTTCGCATAAATTTATTGATGTATATAAAATGTTTCAGTTATTTTATATGTGCATCTTTCTCAGTGATTAACAAAATGTAAAATAAAAGGAAAAATACCAGTTCAACAATAACATGTAATAAATACATAAAAAAATAAATACAAAAAATTATTGAATAAATAATAATAGTTGCTGCTCTCAACTTTTTTAACTAAAGATTTAATTTTTTCTTGTACATTTATTTTTCATTTTATTATTTATTTGATAATTTTGTATTTTTTTGTATGTCCTACTGTAAACTGATATTTTTTTCTTTTCTTTTATATTTAGTTAATCATTGAAGAATTCAAACAATGGATTAAAACGTTTTTATACTCGCACTTGCCCGCAATTCTTCTTCTCACAAACACACGTATTTAGCAAAATTCTTTTTTTAACATTCATAATATGTAAAAAACTATAAAGTTATTTAACATTCATAAGACATTTCTCAAACGTTGTCAAGGCGACTTTTACAACGCAGAGATTGTGTGTGTCAAAGAAGCGAACGACGCGATGCTTAAAAACCAGAGAATCTCGCGCGAAGACTCTTGTTTGTGCCGGTGTTAAAGCCGACACGTTGAAAAATACGAAACACGAAAAGGGGAAGATGACTAGACACGGGCAAACGAAACGAACAGAGAGGGTGGCAAATGGGGTCGGTCCGCGTACGCATATAAAATATGCCGAGGCCGCGTTATCTCGCGTCCGATTGCCTCGGAAAACTCACGCGAAAATATCGATCCTCGGCCACCTCGCTTGTAATCAGATTAAGCAAGACCAACGACTCGGTCTGACCATACGTATAACCTGGGGCAAAGTTCCCTACAGCGTTTCACTCCTGCACTCCGCCTCTGAACCAAGGGTGAGAACCCGTACGCCCGCGCCAACCCTACCAGCGCGGATCCTCCGCAATGTATATGCCGTTTCATGCACGCAGTGCTATAGGAACTACCATGATTCTGATGTTTGCACGCCGTATCGCCCGCCCTCCTCTCTGTTTCTCCCTTCTCGAATTCGCCTTGAAGGGATCGTAGGTCGTAATTAATAAACGCGCGTCTCGCTCGATCGTTTCTAAAGCTTCATTCGCACCATCAATTAACTATTTCATTGCCGTTTCCGCTCAACAAATTATTGGCAACAACAATAATAATCAGCAATCGCTCTGAAATACTTATCGCATGAATTTGACATTTCCTGCTTGATTACCTTCGTAAAACGAAACGACTTGACTCGAGACGAGACGATTTTATCGTGAATATTACACAGTTTATCGACTTAGTTTCGCGTGTTTTTATTGCCTCGCTTTTATTACATTTTCTAGTATTTTAAGAGAGAGAGAGAGAGAATGAGACTGGAGATTTTTCGAAGAGGCGAAACATCGACGTGTCACCGGTCGCGCAGATAAAACGCACGGATTCTTTTACGCGAGAGCGAAATTCTCTCCGGAGCGGAGTTTCGAGGACAACGCGTCCTTTTATCCTAGTTACTTTAAGACCGGTCTCGGCGAATAAAAACGCTTTGCGGCGATATACCCGGTTGTACGTAACGCGGTTTAACGTCGGTGTATATCTCGAATCTAATTCCGCGGACTCGCCAGAGTCGCGCGTTCGCGAAAAAAAAGAAAAAAGCGTGTGCGAACGTGCGCGAGAGCAACTGATGACGACGGCGGTAATAAGCCAATCGATGAAGACATTTCGGAGTTAAAAGACTTTCTCCCGATGGAAAAGCGCAATTTAACTTCCATTAAACTCCAGGAATTTCGCGAATGCGAGTGCCTGTTTGCTCCGAGTACACACTCCTAATTTGCAACTATAATTTCGCGTGGAGCGCGGTTCAATTTTGCGTGGCAATATGCGCTCGCAAATCCCCCTCCCCTCCTCCCATGCTTTTCCGCACGGGTCAATTTTCCACGACCGACTGAATGAACGAACGAACGAATGACCGGCTTTCCATTTTCGATCTGCCACGCAGCGCCGAGCTGACGCCAACTCGCGCCACCCCCGTAAGTGCTGTTGTGTGTTCTTTCCGTCCGGCAATAAAATATGTAGCCCGCGAGAGAGCGGGAGAGGAAGGGGACGACGCCTTATTCAACAGTTAGATACAATTTGAGAAATTCCATACACGCGAGAGAAATTCCCGCTTGTGCTCTTCTCTCGGGGAGAGAGAGAGAGAGAGAGAGAGAGAGAAGTTGGATGTGAGTTCGCGCGCGCGCGCGCGCGCTCTTGGAAAACAATCGCGGCTTTCTCCGCGAAGCTTCGACAAAGTCTCGAACCGCTTATACCAATATTGCCTTCTAATCCGTCGGAAATATCGTTCGTGCTTTCCACGTAGAAACACGTTGCCATCATATTTGTACGGGAATAAACGGGGGGAATAACACAGAAACAAAAACGGAGTCGGTGGCAAGAGCCAGTGGAGAGAGTAACAGAGAGAGTAATCGAGTGCAAACATCGATACAAACGTTTTTTCTATATTTGACTCGACAATCAAGAGAGAGAGAGAGAGAGAGAGAGAGAGAGAAACAGCGCACGAAGTAAACGAAATTATCTAACGTGCGCTTTAACTGGCGTCAAACGCGCGCTGAACATGTAAGAAATTCAATCGCGAACGCACGCAAATACTGCGACGCGACACGCACGCGGCGCGAGCGCGTGTTCCGTCGGATTACAATATCGGCACTGAAAATTATATGTGTGTTGTCTCGATTGCAAATCTAATTACGTAGTATACTTTTTTTTTTTTTTTTTTTTTTTTTTTTTTTTTTTTTTTTTTTTTCGAAGATTTCTCACTTAATCAAAACAAAAAACTTGTCAACGGAACATCCTCTTCTCTTTCTCTCTCACACACATACGTATGTTAAATATACAGAAATTTATGTAAAATATTACTTACGTGTATTCGCGCTGCAGAGACCAGGAAAATTTAATCGAGAGATTTCCCCAGATTCGAAAATCCATCGCGTCGCGATATCATACTGCACGTTCCATTCGCAAGAGAGATGGAATCGCTCGATTGGTATACAAGCGGAAACTTGCGGTTAGACGAAACAACAACGGCGACGACGACCTACATACGGGTAGGTCGAAAGCACGAGAGACTTCGATTCTTCTCTCGCCGCGATAACTTCCGGCTGCCACGCGATACGCAAATGTTGGCGATTCTTCTTCTTTTCCCCCCACGATATCTCACGTGATGTAAAGATGCGTCCAGAAATTGACAACGTATCACGTCGTCGTAACGTTACGACTTGCACTTGGAAACGACGTAGATGTGTACTATATAGACCGAAAGTATTTCGCGCGCGCAGACGGAAATTGGCTTTTGCTGCGAAAACAGCTCGAATAAAAGCGCGATTTTAACTTTATAAAACGCGTCTTCTTTCTCGCAATTTTTCCTCAACTTGTCCGTTTTGGCTTTATTTAAATGTTAATAAAAAAAAAAAAAAAATTATCTTGAGTAAGAAACATAACGTCTTCGCTTATTTTATTTTCTATCAACTAATACGATAATGTTGCAAGAACCGTACGAAGTTTAACGACGTTGCATCGAGACTGCAACAGCCTTCGGGATGAGCTCCGCTCTCGCGCTGTCATACGCTATACTTGCGTATGACAGCAGCCCACGCATCGTGCCATCATAACAGTCACATTAATCGGTTAACTCCATTATCGAGTCGATCGGGTCATAAAGATTTCAATGGCCTTTCAAATAGCCGCAAGTGACCAGAACAGGAAGAACGATAAAACGCATTAACGAGTGCGGAAGGAAAGGGGGGGGGGCGAAGGGGGCTTATAATAAATTGATGAGCTTTCGATGGGGATAACGCGATCAACGGGAATCATCATTGAATAAATGTCATTGCGTTCAGCGTGCGAAATGCGTGCGAAAAATTGGCTGCCATTAATACGTCGAAATCCGATTGACGAGCGAAACGATCGAAACGATATGGGACGATTGATAAGTATCTTAAACGACGCGTGGACATCGACGTTATTAATATGGTTGTTGTTTTCGTACTTTGTCAAAGTTGATTTTTGACGATACACCAGCTCGAACTTCAATCGTTGCGATCAATTACGACTTGGATTTATAATTTCTTCGAATCTGTGTGTGTGTGTGTGTGTGTGGAAAAATGGCTCGGTCGAAAGAAATTTTCCAAGCAATAAAGTCGATCGATGCCACAAATGGGCTTTGTCACAATACGTGCGATAATGAGACAGCGTTCGACGGCGTTTTTTGTTCTTCCAAAGAATGAAACTGGTCGATATAACAGCAATGCGATATTCTCGCTGTTATCTTACACGTTGTTTCAGATACTTATCAATCCGCTCCGCGCTCGACCGACCAGCATACGTAAAAATACGCAATTTAGCGCAGAGAAAAAAAAATAATAATAATAAAAAATAATAATAATAAAAAAGAAGAAAGACATTGAGGTTGATCCTATTACTCGAGTACAAGAGAAGAGATAAACTGACGACTATTGTATACATATATGTAACGGCATAACAATGCTCATATCAATCGTTTTATTCAGCAAAAGTGGACTCGTGTTCGCGTGTATATAAACGTATTTTTCGTCAATCGGACAACCACCACGGACAACGTGACAGCCCTCAACTCTTTGTTCGCACGAAGCAGAGTTTTTAGTTAATAAAAACATCATTCTTTTAAAGCATCCGCCACATTCACCAGAAATTCCCCCGGTCTGTTCCTCCTCTCTCCCCGCTGTGTTTCCCGCTTCTCTTCCGAGTATCGAGTTGGTGCTTGCGGTATCTTCTTTTTTTTTTTATGCTCGATACAGACACTGTAAAAAAATAATGCAAACCTGTCAGTGTTGCTTTCGGCAATCGCTTTAACATTATAACACGGTTGAGAAAGCGACTAGAATAACAGAAGAGACACGTGTGTGTGTGTGTGTTAGTCGAAAGACAAACTTGTGAAGTGTAATTTGTCTCGATGTATTAAATTATAAAGAGAACAAAGATTTTTTCATGCTTTTATTTTTTTGTTGTTTTGACTAAAAGCTCTTCCGTCTGTTGAAACTACTTCATGATGGACGTTCACACACCTGTGTTTACGGGCGAACACGGACAACACCGTCGTGATTGGATATACGTCGCGCATTGAATATGATATACAACGTGACCTCGTACGCGCGCAAATTGAACTAATCCCCGATAATGAACCATTATGGCGGGCAGGGAAACATCTCTCGTGAGCTCGGGATCGGTCGGCTTCTCGCGATACAGTAGGTAGACGCAGTCGCTTGACCGCGCGATTAGAAACTTAACCGGGGGAACAGACGCGCATAATACCCGAGCATTTGTTGCGTTATGCAACGGGATCGGCTTACGATGCGGCGTACAATCTCTGAGAATAAAAAAAAAAAAGCACAGTACGTTCCAATAAATCTTGTTTCTAACGGCGTGTACGCAAAACTATCGGTCGAAAAAAATGACAAAACGGAATTTACGTGTACGCCAGCAAGTAAAAAAACTATCTAACATCTTTTTTTTTGTAATATTACATGATTAACACCGGCTTCTCGAGTTAATTTCAATATCTTTCGTATTATTCGATTCTCTCGAAAGGAATAATTGAATCGAATCTGTGTTGCAACAATTTTTGCTATTTTTACGCTGTCTTTTATATAGAAATTATAAACGACCGTTTTAGTTCGCGATTATCACTTAACTCATTCTTCTAAGACATCAATTAATAACTCGGTAACGCTTGGAATGAACAAATGAAATTTTCATTCACATGAAGAAAACGTGTTACATAAAAGTAGTCTCGACGTATAGATTTTTCAATGTATCTCGTTTCAAGATACAAATATAATCACTTGAAAACGAGAATCTTTGAATCTCATGATGAATTTATTGCAATTCCGATGAAAAACATCGAGATTGCGAACCGAACAACAATTGAAACGTTTATTGCTCTTATTTTTTTATTTTATTTTATTTTTTTTTTTATTTCACGATCGAGTTTCGGTCACTGTCTAGGATTGTTGTTTTTTTGTTTTTTTGTTTTTCATCTCTCGACACGCGGGAGAATCGAAATTACAATCCAATCTAAATGAGTTTAATCTTCCAAATATTTTCGGGCTCGCGGTAGTCCGCTCGTGGAAAATCATTTTCGCGGATGGAAACACGTAAGCGTTATCACTGCTAATTGAGTTTACTGCGCAACGACCTTTCGACTGTTTTTGGATCGAGATAGCTCGGCGGCCTGTATAATTCAATATGGATACAACCGCGACATATATATGTATATATACACATATATAAATGAGATTGCTATCCTAGAAATCGCGCTTTATGTAATACATACATCTCCAGTTCGGATCTTTTTCCGTGTAAAGCAAATGGATAAAATTACAAATGTACATAGAGATAATTACATCAGAAATTGAATTTCATCTCCCGAACTGAATTATCACATTCGGCCATTTTACAAGTAAATTAAATCGATAATATCACGCGGCGCGAATGACCATCGCAGCGATCGTTGATTGCGTTAGCATAGGCTGCAATGATAAATGTTTTATCCATATCTCGCGTTTGATTTCTCAAATATTGTAAAAAAAAAAAACAAGCAAACGGCGAAAAATGTACGACCGTTTTGCGGTCGTGGATAAGAGACACACGCACACACACGCATTTCGTTACAGAAGTTTAATCAAAGGGTCATTAAGCGGGATCAAAATATCATTAAAGCCGGAATTTTCAACATTCTCTTAACAAGGTTAATAATCAAATTTGTGATAGCAGTAAATTGTACACGTAACTAACGAAGCGCCTACGTAACACACGCACAATCTGTCTGTCATTATTGCTCTGTCTCGTCAATTACGATCACTCCGAGTTATAATATCGTTCGTGCGATGTTCCGAATTAAATTCTTCAAAGACTGTGTCGCGACTGTGCGCGCGCGTATGCATTTCCGGATTATCGGAATCGGGCGAAGCGGGCGCAAAAAAAAAAAAAAAAAAAAGTTCCCACCCAATTGAATTAAGCCATGCAAATGAACGCAAAACTCTTGACTTCAGATTTATTGACGGAGCTCGCTCTCGTCAATAAATCTGAAATCGATACCGTATCTGAATAAGCATTCCCATCTGAATTTTGCTTGAAATTTGCAAGTAAGTGTCGAGAGCCATTATCAGGTTGCAGGTTTTGGCGTGTATATTTTCTGTTTGCCGCCGCGACACATCGGATATGCTCTCTCCCTTCCGATCGATATAATCCTCGTGAATAGTTTCGCGCGTAGGTGAGCGTCCGTTCGCCGAAGGGAGAGGGATTAACGATTACATTATGTTTTAACGATCTGGATCCGAAACGGGAGGGAGGTCGTACAAAGCCGATCGCCGCGAACGTCCGGTCGTGCTCGCCAGTCGATTTGTCAAACTAATTAGGACGTCGCGCGAGAGAGAATCGCCAACAACTTGCGATCACGTGAAATCGAATCAGGCACGTGCACCGCGCCTGGTTTTATACAAGGTCTTCCGAATGGACGTGCGCATTTTATCGGCGATTCAATTTATTTTTTATATTTTGCAAAGAAAAAAAAACATTCTCTCGAAGGGACGTGAGCGCGGAGAGAGAAACAGTGTCATCAATATGTCAAAAAATAAAAAAACTCGGAAAATTCCTGAAGAAACCTGTGAATATATATTCAATGCGAAACGGATGTGTGTTACACCTGAGAGCGCGTATTCAAGAGTATTCGAGAGTGCCGTGCGAAATCGGAATAAATGACGTGTATGCGAAGCGCGGAGCTTATGAGCCCGTGTTTGGGGACGCGGTTGTATATAAATTTTCGCGGTCCATCATGGCACAAACATACAGTAATAAAGAAGAATTGTCAAACGTGCTTTTTGCAGGCGACATTAACATAAATTACATTGCGTGTCAAAATCGTTTACATATATGTATGGAAGATGTTGTGAAAATTATCCAGTTCATACGTTACGCGAAACGGATAGTGACGCGCGAGAGATAATAAATCAAAAATTGTCAGCATTTTTCTGACATTTAATTGTATCGTATTGACGAAATCGTTTATTTATGCACTCTGAGGTTGACAGAGTAAACATCGAACGAACACACACACACACACACACACACACACGCGCGCGCACACATTCTACGTGTACTCACTCGTCAAAAATCGATAGAACACGAAATGAAACTGCACATATGTATGTAATAACACACCAGAATGCGATACAACACAATTAATGAATGATTAAGTGACCCCGTGGCGATTAAACTGTAAATAAATTAAATTAAATTAAATGTAAAAGCCATTCTGTCATAAATGTAGAAATGCGATGCGAATCGCCAACCAAGATGGCAGGAATGCGAGACGAAACACATTAAATAGCCGAACGCGGAAATATAAAATTCCGGAGATGCAACACAGCGTGAGATTTTACTTTTCAATTAAATCCCGGTGCATTTTGATCAACGGGAAAAACCTCATTCACCGACGTTAAACGTTAATTCACCATTGAATTGAGTCCCGTAAAATCACTCATCGAGAAATGGCCGGCATTGAAAAAACACGCAACTCGGTGTTTTAATTTTCTCCTATTTTTTTGCGGCTTCGAGATCTTTAGAGGCGGAGTCAGCATTCGCATTTTCGGCCGGAAAATTCCGGAAAAACGGACGAACGCGAGAAAGAGAAGTTGGCGCTGCGGGCATTTTCCACGGACCGCCACGGGGGGGGGCAGAGAAGCAAATTCGTAACTTTCGAGGGGAGGGAGGAGGGAAACAATTTTGCAGGAAAGCCGCGGCCGATAGAGAGCGAGAACCGTCGAGAACCGCCGGCGCTCACCCAATAGGGGAATCCAATTTGGATTATCGAAAATTCATGGAGGTTTGGACGGAGGTTGTGTGTATGCGTGCGTGTGTCCGCATACGCGCGGCGATGAAAGACACACGCGCGAGCGAGCGGAGCACAATGTGCAAAGCGTTGTCTTCGTGGCCGAACACACAGAGATTATTCAAAGAGATTGTTTTCGAAAGGACTCGCTGCGAATTCTCCGTTCCGTCTCTCTTCCGCGAAAACAGACACACCGATGCGTGTGTACAGAAACCGGGAAAAATATTAAAACAAAAAAAAAAAAAGGAAGCGCGAACCAACGCGAAATGAGACGCAAAGCGATATGGAAAATGTTTTAATCGCGACGCGCTGCCATTTCCGCCATCTGATGATGGCGGATCGTGCTGATGCCGGTCGGGATAAACACACTCGGATATAAAAGAGACAGAGAGAGAGAGAGAGAGAGAGAGAGAGAGAGAGAGAGAGAGACTATAGGATGAGATACACTTAAATTGATTAAAAGTCTCTTTCTCCGGCGTCCTATTCGAAGTTCAATTTTCGTGTGTAATAACGAGACAAGATAATGATACAAACAAATAACACTCTTGGCACATTCCCCGCCGACACAACGAACATCTATCCAGTTTGCCCGTGATGGAGGACGTGGCGGCCAGTTCCACCGCAGAGACACATGGATAATATAAAGCGTCGCGTCCGCACAACTTCCGACGACAGCAAAGTGTGGCTCTACGTTTGCACTGTCTCATTCCCCGTTGGTCTTCTCCGTCTTCTTCTCGACTGTGTGTATGTGTATATATAGTTCCGTATAACGTCTTATCGTCTCGCTCGGCCTGTTTATACCCAGTCGTTCTGCTTTCTTTCCGCGTGCCATTATATTCCGTCGCGGTTATTCGCGTTTTTCTTCTCGGCTGTCACCGTAACTTTACGATCGAAACTCGCGAGAAAACAAGAAAAATAATAACGGACTACTAATATCACACGCGCGCGAGAGTGAGAGAGAGAAGAACACATTTTAAAAATTCACTTTAATATCGCAAAGTTAATTAAAAGATACTTAATGTAATAATCTCATTTTTTAAAGCTTTCTCTCTCTCTTTCTTGCTACGATTTTTATTATTTTGTCAATGTCACGAGTGTGTGACATTGAGTGAGTGAAATTTACATCCACGCGGTGTAATAAAACCATGTCTATTATTCACCTTATTTTCTAACCTAGTTTTATAAAAACTGCGCCGTGCAGTTCATCAATATTGAGGACTTGTTAAACTCGATCAGAGTAGAAACGAAAATTCGACTGCTTCAAAATTCCATTTCGAAATTCGACGGCAATACTTGACGGGGTTCCTCCCCTGCGATCATCTTCGCCGTGAGATAGGAAGAGACGCGCAGGATAATATTAAATAACATACACCGATAGAACTGGCGGGTCGAAGAACACACGCAAAACGGGCGCCTCATTAATCATCCGAACACCTAAGAACTGCAACGTGTAACCGATGTAACTCAACCGAGAGAGAGAGTTACCACCCTCGCCACGAAAGCTTGGCTTATACGCGCGGTTAAGATACCGACGCGCGTGCCTTTCGCTCCGCCAATCCCTTCACCCCCGTCTCTCTTTCTCTTGTCCATCTCAATCCTGTGTTCTCCAAGAGCGAGTTGGGCGGTGGAGCGCGGCAAAACGAGGGTAGTTGAACGCGATATATATCGCCGGTATGTATACAGTCGCGCTCGCGCGTGTATATATATCACGCGGGATTTTCAGTCACGAAATTTATAGCGCGTACCAACTCTGGGGGCTACGGGACACTTCGTACAGGAGAGGGAGGTTGTGTGTGTGTGTGTCGGAGACGCTGGTAGCCCCCTCCGTACGTATAGATCACGTATGGCTTCACCACGAGAGGCAAACTTCCTCGCGGAAACCGTGACCCGGACGACGCGGACGCGACCGGAGTGGAAGGAGGAACTTCGTATTCCCTGTTGCAACACTTATCTCCTCCGCGTAGTCGCATTTTCCGGGCTCTCGAGTTCATCCGCCTCCGCCGCGCCACTTCCTCCTGGCTGCCGCGGCGTGACGCGAAACGCTATTTCGCGACACTCAGCGGCATGAAATTTTTCCAATCCAGAGAACAAAAGTATTCCATTTCGTTTTACACGAATATTTCACACGTAGCGTTCTTCGTCTTGCGGAGTTGTTCCAGAGTTCATGTTTAATATTACATGCGTAAAACCGCATTAATCCAAAAAGCGTTGCGTAAGCAAACTGTCGGCGGAATACAAATGCGTCCTTCAGAATATTCAATAAAAAAACTTGTCGTGCGAGACGTCTATTTAAAAAACAATGATGAGGAAAAGATGACAAATTTGTGGAATATATTTCGATGTTGCGGCACGTGTGACAACAATGATCTGATGCGGAAAAACAACGCGATAATTTTCGCCGACAAAGACGAATGCGCGCTCGACGCTTTCGGTGATCGAAAGAGTTCGACTCGGTTTGTGATTTTAAACGGCGAATCGCTCGATCGCGCGTCAAGAAAAGGGTTGAGTTAAAGAGGAAACTTCCCGGCGTTCGAGGAAAGTGAAACACCCATCGATCTCTCGGCGCTCTCTTGGGCTTCTCTCTCGCTCGCTCTCTGAACGTTTTTTTTTTTTATAACTAGATCGTTGCTCAAAGTCCTCGGCAAGTTTCAGGGAAAGGTGACCGTAACCGCGACACTTCAATCCAAGCGTGTTAACTATCCCGTAATGATAATATATATCGTAGTCGGGGGATATCCCGAAGAGAAATGGAAGAGGAGGGAAAGAAAGTCATCTCCTAGCGTGTACGTATTATAATCAGAAAGTTCAACGTGTTAAAATCTCGTTTGTAGTTTAACTTTTAAAATTGAAGTTTACTCGAAACTTTTTTTTTTTTTATTGCACCACACGTAAATTTATACTCGATAGATATTAATTTAAAAAGAATAATGATCATATTTTTTCATTTTTTTATACGGAGGAAAACACCCTACGCGCGTGCCATACAAAATGCGTTATACGTTCCCCGTCGTTACATAATACAATACGAAAAGATGCGCGTTTTCCCGCGCGCGCGGATATGTGACCGAAACGCGCAATAAGAAAGCAATTTCGAAGGATCGATTTTCCATTAACGCGACGTTTTGCGTCGGCATCGTACGCGTATAATGTCCCGGCTCATATCGCCGAAACATTTCGCGACCGGGGGACCGCGCGCTGATTATCCCTCCCCGAATTCTATCTCTGTCTCTCTCTCTCTCTCTCTCTGACGCAAAAGCCGACCCTCGGAGTTGTTGTCGGAATAGTTATACTTCGACGCCATAATCTACTGCCAGACCACAAGGGTAATAAAACGTAATCCGTTTCCCGCGCATGGAAATTTATTGATACCAAACTACGTGCCAAGTATATACGGAAAGTTTCTCTTCCCCCTCGCCTCTAAGGGCGTTAATACTCGAATGGAGTACAATGATACACCGGCTTCTCGTTAAAGGGAGGCTAAACGATGAAATACGGCTTTGCCCTTGCGTCTGTCCCCGTCGTTGCGTTTCGCGATACGCGTCCCACCAAGAGATTTTTTTCTACTCGCGAAATTAAGTCGCCCTTCTTGAGATTGGCGGAAAACAGAAATGTGCGACATAATAAAAATAACTCACATTTTCTCTCCTTTCAAATTGTGGAGAAAGTTGTATTGGAATAAAATGTGGGATAAAAATTTTTTCCACTTTGCTTACTTCTGTAAGAGACAATTGTGTGAACATGCAATTATGCAATCGCGACAATTTCTTGAATAAGAGTTTCCAACACGACTAAAAGAAAGAAAGAAAGAAGTTATTTTATCCAGATTATCTTTAGACTACCCAGATATTCTCTCCACTTCACTTATGTATGTAATGATGTTTTTTTTTTTAAATTAATGCTCTTCTATTTTTAAAAAAAAGATTTTGAGCTCTAGTAAAAGAGACAAGGAAAAAGAATCTGTTACGAGAAGCGACGGACGTTGAAACTGAAATATATATTTTGCTGAAATAATTAATAACTTTACGTAGTTCGTCCAGACAGTATGTAAGTAAGTTACTCGATATTTCATTAAATAAAATTGCATTCGACCAATTCAATTTTGAAATTACACATATATCTTTTTTTTTGTTTTATGTTCAACAGAAGATTATCGAACGAGGTCAAATAACGCAGCAGGCTCGCGTTATATATTCTCTAGCTATCAAATAAAATATAAAATTATTGAAATGGAGATGAAAAAAAAAAAAAAAAAAAAAAAAAAAAAAAAAAACGAGAGCCGCCATGGAATATTAATTCATTCGTAAAAATGTGAAATGTGTCTGTCGCTTTCAAAGTCCGAAATCGAGAATTTGCATGAACGGATGAATGTAATATGTCACCGAAAATGTTACAATGTCGATCGCAGCGTTTATAAAATCGTCAGTCTATGTAATGTGTGCGCGTTTTATGCCTCGTTTATATTTAGAAATAAAAATATTTTCCCTCCTCGCAACTTTTAAAAATTTTCTTTCTCGCGCAAACAAACTCGCCGTGACAAATTATACCGAAATGAACACTCAACAACTCCACGCCGGTACGTATATAAATTAAATCGGCATTATGAAAGTTTGCGCAAAGAGACCTCTCAAATTTACGCTAATAAAGTCGCGCGCGCGCGCGCGCGCGTGTGTGTGTGTTTGTATATATATATATGTATAATGTGTGATTTACTAGAATTTTATTACCGGAAACTTTTAACTGAAAAAAAAAAAACATCATAAATTCCACGACCGTCTGGTTGAAATTGCTTTTTGTGATCTTTTATTACTGACGCGTAGGGTGGCCGCAGAATCGTTTTCTGCGCGACTTTTCTTGTTCAGTCTACAGAGCAACACCCACGAAGCCCAACCGATACCGCAAACACAAACGCAACACAAACTATTTTTAGAATGACACAAAAGGACATGAATATATTTATTACGTAATTATGTAACTTTAATTGCAAAGTGTTGGCTTTAATAAAAATTTCCACGTTTCCGGTATTAAAACAGCACAAAAGAAACTTGAATAATTGAATAAAGAGAGAGATATAAGCGTATTTTTTTTCTGTTTTTAATTTTTCCTTTCATTGTCGCAATAAAATTAACGCTTAAACTAATTTTATACGTACAAGCAGTAAGAAAAATGACAAATAAACCGGTACAAAATTAACTCTCATTTATCATAAAGAAGGAAATAAACTGAAAAATTCATTTAGCAGATGACCTACTTGTTATTGTTTTTTTTTTTTAAATAAATTACTGAATATTTCCGTCCAGACTGTTTTTACAACCGAACATTTATGTCGAGACTGGTTTTAGCATATTAAGCGCAACACATTATTTAACTAATAGTGAAAATTATAAAATTTACGGAACTGCAGCTATGTGACAATTACAAATAAATGTAACCACCGGAATTAACATCCACAAAATTTCAGTGAGTGAACACGCGCGTTTTCGGTTTAAAAAATTCAAAATTTGTATTATATTTGTATTTTCACTGAAATTCATACACTGAAATTAAAAATTTCCGACCGCCCGCTGTCATCGGGGAAAATAGAGAAAACCGAGTCGTCTGATCAGACGAGTTCCGCCTCTTATCGAACACCGTGAAAAAAAAAAACATGCATTCGTTCTCGCCGCGACAACCGAGAAGACGATGTCGCGAGATATACGCGACTATCGACGCTACCAATCGAACTCGCTTTGAAATTCCAACACCTTCTCTTCGCGTCGCCCACTCACGCGATGTTCTCTCCTCGTTCTCGCTCACGTCATCATCGATACGAAATCGTGGTGTTCCCGATAGGACATCACTCGGCAACATTTCGCAAACGCGCGCGGAAAACGCGTTTCGCGTTTAGTCGTAATTCAACATTCGGTCTGCCGCTTGAGGCGACGGAAGAAGCAGAAGCGCGGTCTCTCGCTCTCTCTTGCTTCTTCTTCTTCTTGTCGTGGGAATGGTAAATCGAAGTACTCGAAGCCTTAAGGGCCGCACGAATACTGGCAGTGGACCGGGAACGATGAATCGTATCTCCATCGTCGACGGACGACGCCATCGATAGTGTGTTCTCCTTCTCTCTCTCTCTCTCTCTCTCTCTCTCTCTCTCTCTCTCTCTCTCTCTCCTCGTTTTTCTTTCTTAGCTCTTTCCGCGCCTCCATTCGTACGCTCTGCTCCTCGCCGTTTTCTTCTCGCGCCCACTATCTTCGAGATTTGTCGAAGATTCAAGAGATAAAAAGATCGCCGCGTCATACCCATAGAAACGTTATTTCTGTATTCGTTTCGTTCCCCGAGCACATCGGGGACGTAGCTTACGCTTCCGCGCACGAATTTCCGGGACGATGCCTGCGCGAGATAGTTCCCGTGTGGTGACCGATTTTTACTTGCCGTTTCTGTATCGCCGCAAGAGATAGAGAGACGAGGAAAAAGAAGACTTCGAGGCTCCAATACATCGGCGAACTCGTTAAAGAAAATGATAACGATCTATCCGGAGATATAATTGTTTTGCCGCTGTTTTTCACGTATTTATTTAATGTACAGATGATAATTATGTTATTGCAATTCTCATCTTCTCTTTCTCGAGAGACAGATTGTAGAATATTATAAAAATACATTATTTTCACTGTCACATGTTTCCCCCTTTATTCTAGTGAAACGAATTAATCGTTAATTAAATATATCTGAAAAAATTCAGAAAAAATATCAAACAATATTATTGCAAACCTTGTTATGAGCTACCTACGTCGAATATTAGCATAAAAGTGTTAAAAAACAAACATTTACATACATATGGCTTTTGATATTCAGTATAATAATTGGGATCCGCGTCAAAATGTTATTGTGTAAAAACAAAAAAGAAAAAAAAATTACGCACGAGAGCGCTAAAGAGCTGCTGCTGTATAATAAAAAGCAGAAACTCGGTGTGAAATTCAAATGATTACCTAAGAGCTTTTTGTTTAAACCGTGCACTCTGCGATTAATAACGATATTATCATCTATACAATGATCCTATTAATAACGCGTTAATTTACAAAAAACTAAAAAAAAACCGAGATGGTTGTTTAAATATTTTATTTCATTTTACGAAATCGAATCATGCATGTAAAGGGATTTTTTTGCTTCTGTCAGCAGCACACTTCGTGTTTGTGCAGGCGCACGGGTAAGGACCAGATATTGCAACATTTCTCTTCTTCGCTTTTCTCTAACGTGCAAAAAAACAAATACGCCTCTTAAAGCACCTGTCCTGCTTACGATCGGTGGTCAATGCTCGCAGTTTGTCGAGCCCTCGAGAAATACCGACCAGCAATTTCGCGTAACGAAAAACAAATAGCGGCCATCTATTGCGCGCGGATGTACGCGAAAAGGACGAGCAAGTCGAATAGAAAGACGCGAGAATCGGGAAAACCGAAGAGAGATGGAAGGAAACGGAAACATTTATCTGAAACAGTGGCGTAACAAGTACGCATATGCGGCGGATTTTTCCGTACATTGTGAGAGATTGAAAGGAAGAAACGAAGTAAAAAAACAACGGAGAAATAAAATAAAATAAAAGACTAAAAGGAACAGAGAGTTTCGAAGTGAGATTTCTTTCTCTTTCTTTTTAAAATTTTTTATCGATTATTCGGAATTTAAATATATACGCGCGCGAAGATTTGTAATGCATATTTTCTCTTTTGCGGAGCGCGCGTATTATCGTCTATTGTGATTAAGGCGAGTGCGGAAACGCGGAGAACGTGTAAGAGCAAGGTAATAGGAATCGATGTTGCGTAAAGAAAAGGGTGAAGGGTCCCCTGAGTGCCCTGAACATCGGTTACGTCATTGACCGGAAAGAAATTTCTCGTGGCGCCGGGCGCGGAACGACATTCAAATGGGGACGAAAAGCCGGCGTGAGCCGAGTGAGAGAGCGCGCGCGTTTTTAAACTTCTCCTTAACTCCCCTCGGACGCCTCTCGAATTCTCTGCCTGCGAGAATACCCGGGACACGGATTCGGGTTTTGCGCCTCGTGGGGATCGCCAAAGTGGAAATCCTTTTGACACGACGGATCGCGCCATCCGCCGCCGCGCTGTCGCAAGCGAACTCGCGCGACAAAGGACACGCGCCTATTGAAAGGACAGCGAGTGACGCGTTTCTGAAAAATTGGGTTTGCGAAAAAATACTAAAAAGGTACTCGCTCGTTCTTTCTGCCTGCGCAGAAACGCTTCGTAACGGCACTTAAGTCTCGTTAGAGAAACTGGCTGTTTCTCTAACGATTCTGGTTACACGCCGGATGGAAAACTTTGCTGAGAAAAAAATTTACCACAGCTCGAATCAATTATAATATAAAAATAATTAATGATATTTTTCCGTTTTCTTCTTAATTTTCATTTGTTTCTCTCGATTCGAGAATATGAAAATATATATTTAACTTCTACTTTTTTTTTTTCAATCCGTGATTTGCATCTTTATTTGCTACCAAGTGCAAAAGTGAATACAAATAATAGTAATCTTCGTTTACTTGTTTGAACTATTTTTTTCACAAGTAATTCATGTAGATATCATGTAACGTGTGCGTTTAGATAACGACATTTTATCTGGTTTTTTTTCTTTTTCTCTTGTTTGACTAAAAAAAAGTCTTTCACATTTTTGTTTTATTTCTTTCTCTCAGCTCTTTTCTTTCTGGTAAATGCAGTTCGAGTTTTTGTTAGAATCGATAAAGACATCAAATATTTTCAATAATTTTGTAGACGTATAATAATCTACAAATGCGTATATATATATATACGTTTCGAGACTCGCTGTTCAATCGCGTCGTCTCTTCGTCACTTACAGATTCTATTGGGGGAACGACGTTGTCTCCAGAGAAAAGCGGCCAGAAAGAAAAACATCCGCGGCTCGGTTTACGGGAAAAATCCGCGTAAATATTTGAATATCGTCCATCCCGGTCGTCGTGCCCGGACGACCTCCGTGCAACTCCTGCTGTCGGAGGAAACAATGGCATCCCCTTTTTGTCCAATCTTAAAATCGTAATACGTTCGCAATGTTCCTTTTCCTCGGCTCGTAACAGGATAGAAAGGAAACTTTTTGAGAGAGAAAGTACCTTCATAAATGTCAAATATCAATCTTACGAATTCGTGCCGATTTTCACAGCTGAATAAAACGTTTGAATTGTATGAATCGTTTATATATATATGGCGTTTAATGATATCTGCGTGATCTAAGTATACATCTCTCTTTCACTCGGTTAGCAGCAATTTCGCTCTCGATGTTCGTGACATTAAGTTTGAAACGAAGAGCGCACGAGTAACACATTTTAGCGTTTAAGTGCTGAAAATAACGGCACGTCGAGATGCGTTAAAAACCCGGAGTGAAACAAAAAAAGGTTTGAATTTTTTAAGTCTCGCGCTAAGGAAAATTGGCGTGGCCTAAAATAAGGGACGATCGCGTCCCGAGGAACGAGAATGTGGGGCGAAAATAGCGGGGGATAGATGGTTGCAAAGCGCGCGACGCGCGTTGAAAATGCCATGCGGAGAAACCGTCGAGTGCCTTGGCAGATTGCCATTGTCGCTGGCACAATTCAATCGCGAAGTTAGCTCGCTCCCTGTAGAAATCACATAATGTGCGGTTACCCAATCCACCCACCGCCACCCTCACCGCCACCCACCAGCCTGAGACCCCCCGCGCCTCCCGAGCGCAGAGCTCAGGCACGGGTTCGTTCTACCTGCCGAGGCTGGTTAGGCGCCACTCGGGAGCCAACAAATCAAAAACACCCCCAAAGAGCCACCCATCGAGGAACTCCTCGACGTCTACTCACAACTCGCGGCGCTCGCGAGAGAGCGAGCGAATTAAAACGCATCGCGCGTCGCGGAGCGCGCGCCGGGTAGATTCGTGCTGTTAGCGTTGCGGGGATGACGAAGTCGTCCTGACGGATCTGAGAATTTGGAAGATTTAATTAAATTTACTTTATAAGGGGAGGTAAAATCGACGGAATGCGATCGTTATCTTCCTCCAACTCTCTACGAGCGCGTTAAAAATTTTCTTCGCGAACTCCGAATGTTTTTGATACGCGTGTATTTTTTGTCACGACGTTGTCAATCGAAAGCAATTACGCATTTTGTTTTTTTTATAAAGAGTGATGGCAAATTTTGCCAGCATAGCCACGGCTCCGAAGATACAAAGGAGTGAAAGTGATGATTTCCAGTCAGTGTGTTGCATAAGGAAGAATCTGTCGAATGGATCATCTATGATCCATTGGAAATATTCAATATTACATTTTGGAAACAAAAAGATCGATATATCGATATGCGATATACATATATCGAAATGCGATATATATATCGAAATGCGATATCATGATGTTTGCATAAAAAAATCTTCCTGCTCAAAACGCTACTTAATATAATAGTACTACGTACTATTGCAACAAAAATATTTTGTATTGACGCGATCTACGTCAAATTTCCAAGAAATGAGCGAAAAAACGAGTCTTTTTGCCATCACTCTTTCCGATCAATCATTAAATACATCCTTGTTTGCAATTATATTTATACGCGTTGCAATCGTGAAATAAAACAATCGCTCGCACTTTGGATAAAACGTGAAAACGTTCCGTCGAGCTCGACTTTGATCGCGAAATTATATTGCGCGAACGAGGACACGTAACGCTTTTTATTATTGAAACGCTAGCCGTGCTGAAATGCAGCCGCTTGCTTGGAAAGGAATATTTTAAAGAATAAGACTTCTCTCACTTAATTATCCACCGGCGTTCTTGCTTATTATTTTAGATAAAGAAAGAGAGCGGCCGAGTTACGGCCAAGTATACGCGCGGCCGTGCTTCCTACTCTTTGAGGTTCTTATGGAATTTTCACAAACTTTAAAACAAATTAATTACTACCGATGTAATAATCACTACCGATGCAGCAACTTATTACCGTCCGGTAACGTAAAGTTGAAATTCCGAGATTCCGTCTCTCTACGCATATATTTGTTAAAGCGAAAGTTTTTGCGAAATTATCCGCAATTTCGTTATTGCATATCGCGTTCCGTATAATTTTATGTATATATAAAATGATGCGCAATTATTTTTATATCTTAACAATAATTAAATAAGCTAATTTCTGATATTATACTATTACGACACACGCGCAATGTGTTAAGAGTTTGCGCTGAGGGGGAAGAGGAATAAACAATATATTATTTAATACACGCAAAACTGATTAAACATGATTTCCATCAAACTGGAAACGCATGCGCGCGAAAGTTAAGTGCAGTCATTGAAGATGATTAAATCGCAATCATTGGCGATAGTAGCAAATAATTATGGCTAATTGTTTAGTTACGCTTCGCTCGTGTAAGCCGTGTGTATAATTAATCATCGGGATAAATATTGCCGCCACATTAATGATCTCTAAATAATTGATTGATTTGATCGCTATGACGGTCGCGTGTCATATCCTTCTTTTTTATTTATGTATGTACATACATTGTCCGTTTGTTAATTTCTCTCTCTCTCTCTTTTATATATAATTAATTTCTCTTATCTAATTCAAAGCGCGCGTGCAAACGCGCATTAATAAATCTTCTGCAATTTAAAAATAAACTTCAATTTGCAAACAAAACAACTGTATGTATAATCGAAGATTAAACGAACGATGTATTTCGTTTACAACAAATATTGTAAGAAACCAAACTCTGAGAGCGACTTAATTAATTCGTTTTATTACTCGCTCTCTTTTAGTCGCGCGATATTACGTGTTCGTGCTTTAACGGAAAGTAATATTCTGCAGTGTAATGCGTTTTACTTTGTTAAATGTGTGCTACACACGAGCGCGCATACATATAGACGAATATCGGCTTGCAATTACGTCAACGGGGACCGTTGACGAGATCAGTTGCACGCGAACGTGCGTACACGCACGCACGGAGCAGTCTCGACATTTAATCGGCGTATTAAGTTAGCGACAAGGGTAAAGCTACTACAAAAGAGACGTATCTTGCGATCTTGCAAGCTCAAGAAATCCATATCGCGCGACGCCAATAAGCGAGATAATAATACGGAAAGGAAAAAAGCTGCTGAAATACGATGCGATCTCAAAGAAATATACATATATATATATATATACACGTTCGTCGCGACAAACTCGTCGTCCGATAAAAAACGCGCGACATTTCGCTCGAAATCGAAATAATCGACTGACCGCGACGATTTCTCGCTCCGAGATAATTAATAGACGCCGATTGTGAAAGATTTTCTCTAGAACGCGCGCGGAACACCAATAACAATCCCCGCGCTCTGACGCTCGGATTCAACGAGCACAATCTCACGGAACGTTTAGAACAACATCTTTTACCGTTCTGAGATGACACTCGCGAAATGTGTGTCACTTAGACACGCTAAAAAGGATCCGCAACAGCGCCCAATTAGGCCCAATTAGAGCTACGTAAAACGCAGACGGAGAGAGAAAGAGAGAGAGAGAGAGAAAGAGAACGAAGTGGAGAGAAGACGGGAGAGAGTGAAACGCGAGCGGGTTGATTCGTGGCTCTGAGTGGTGAGTCGAAGTAGGTACTGTTTGACTGAAGCAGGTGTTTAATTTAGCGGTACTCCGTAACACATACGTCCGTGCTGTGTTGTAAATGTAAAGGCGGGCGGAGAATCATGATGCATACAAGCGTCGAGAGAAAGAGCGAGCAGAGAGAGAGAGAGAGGGGGGGGGAGAGGACGACGTCGGAGAAATTCCGCATCGCTCGCAAGAGGGTGTAAGGTGGTGTAGCCTAAATTGTGTGGAGTCTCTCTCTCTCTCTCTCTCTCTTTCTATCTATCTATCTCTCTCTCTGTCTGCGTCTCATGGCCTCGGCAAGAAAGAGAAGCAGCGAACGGGGTGAAGGAGCCGAGAGGAATGAGCTCTTGGCTTTAGCGTGCGCGGCCTGCCTACTCATGGTAATTAAATGCCAGGCAATTTACAGGGCATGCATTTACCGAAGGCAGAGCCGCGGCACCGCACGCGGCTTTCTGCTTATATCCGCAAGCTCGTCACCGTACACACATTGTTCGTGCACGGGAAATACACACGACTTATGCGCGCACGACGGGCCAACTCATCCATCTATCCCTTCGGCCGTGCGTCGTTCGGCCCCTCGCGTATTCCAACGCGTATCCCTAGCCTTGGTCACGCGCAAGACGATTAACCGCGCGTTTAAGTGCCGTACGTCTTCTCGCTTCTCTTCGGCAAAAAGCAAGAACATCCGCGCCAGTCTTTGAACGTGCGACTTCATAGAAAAAAACATCTGTGTTTGTTCAAAAAGAGCAAACTCCCGGAAACACCAATTACTTGGTCAACTTCAGTCGCGAAAATTATTCAACGGTCGCACAATGGATCGATAAACAGACAATTATAGACGCATCAGAAACGCAATACCGTTCTTATTAAATTAATCTCGGCGGGAATTATTTCGGGAACTTGTCTGAATCCCAAAAGTTAATGCGGATATCAATCAGATATGAATAATTAAGAAACATGACCCGATGCTCTATAAGTGATAGGATAATTTTAGGACCTATCGATCCCTGAGACTCTTATCGAACAAAACGTCAAACGTCTGTCGCGGAGAGGGTCGAAAATCACCGGACGACGAGAAGAAAGGGTTGGCGAAAAAACAGTGGAAAGTGAATAACAAAAACTGGCATTGTTGTCTGGGACGCGGAAGATTCGCAGACAGACTCGAGAAATATACAAATCCGGTAATACACACTTTTCAATAAATGTCCGACGCGCAAGATTTCAAATCGAATAAACTCTATGTGAATTGATTGAAATGTTTTTGTCGAGAAAAATATTAGTAAAATGTTATTAAAATTAAAAAATTAAAGACGAGTGAAAAATAAACGTCATCTCGTATCTGGATTTATTTATTTATTATTGATTTATTCGTGAGAGAAACTCGAGAACGTTGATTCTACGTGAAATCATTTCTATCCCAAAGGACCGAACACACACAACTCGCATTCGAGAACGGTGTTGCGGCGAGTGTCTCGTCGTTGCGAGACGCCCTTCCGGTCTCTCACGATCTTCGCCGGCATCGGAAATGGCAAAAAGTTCTCCGGAGGGTACGTCACGCGCGCGATAAAACCCCCGAACGCGATAAGAAAAGTTATGGCCGTTAACCGATCGCGCGCGGATCGAAAGCCGCGACTATTCCTCTTTGCTTCAAAGCCCCGTTTAATGCCCCCCTCTCTCTCTCTTTTTTTGGCGCAGCGTAGTCTGTCAAACGGTAGGAAAGTATTGGGTTAACGTCTGGCTCTCGACACGCCGTGATTCGCTGTCGCTAATTTATTGAACGCCACGCAATAAAGCGACGTATCGGAGAAAGGCGAAAAGCCGATTTCGAGAGCCGGAGAGATTTACCTGTGCTCCATTTCGATTTCCCGACTAGATTGCTTCTCTACATTTTTTATTGTCATCATTAAAGTACGATTGTTATATCGTACATAATACTCGCAATACAGACCTAACTCGGCGCGAGGCTAAACTGCTGGGTAAATTATATAAGTCAATCAAATATTTATCGCGCGAGCAATAGAATAATTAATTTACCTGCATACCATTTGCTGCGCTTTATAATAATAATAATTATTATTATATTCTGTAATTATAATATGTATTATTAGTATAACTAGAATTTTATGAATGCGCAACGCAATATATATAGTATTTACATGCCAAATAATCTCCGATAATAATAATAATTACGCGAATTTTCGGAAAACGGAGGAGCGCGCGCAGTCTCCGCAGGAGGAGGCAAATACGCTTCCACGCTTCGACGTCGATCGATGCACAAATCTCTGGATACCGCGCGTCCCACGGGCCGACGTCTCGACGTCTCGTTAAGGTTCTTGCGCTCCTGACCAATTTCCACTCGGAACTCGCCGAGAGATAATGCCCGTTTACGTAACAGGGCGAATCAATTTCGAATCTGATACGATTCGAGAGATCTTTACCCCGAGCTTTACATCACAATATCATTGCAGTCTGAGAAATGTCATTTTTGCAAACGAGAATGTCCGCAACGAGGTGCTGGCGCAAAAGAGAGATAAAATTAAAACTCGCACAGCTGTCTGTGTATAAAATAAAGAAATCGGACGCCGCGTTAACTATCTCGTGTTAAAAAAAAATATTTTCGGAATGTGTCAGAAATACACCAAGACAATATATATTCTGAATTACTTTTTCGGAACAAAAGTCGACTTTTTACAATTTTGATCTCTTTGTAATATGCAGCAACAAAAATATTTTGAGTCCAGTTTACCAACTAAGTTTGCAAAAAAAAAATTTACGACCGTGGAATATTTGTTTTAGAATTACACTTAAAAGTTGAATTTTTTTCGTTATTGTTTCTGACTCGCTTGGAACACGAAAAAAAAAGATGTTGTTGAATCTATTTTAAGATTTCTCTCAAAAGACCAAAAGTAGGAAAAGTTTATTTCACGTTTCCGACTTAGGATGCATTTTATCATGATACGATTGCGATACTCTCTGTGTGTATGTGTGTGTGTGTGTGTGTGTGTACGTGTGTGCGTATCGTTGCAAGTATATTCGCTCAATTTTGCACCACCCTCAGAGCGTCTCGCCCTCAAGGCGCTGCGCGCAGACCAAATTTACTTACATCGATGTTAGACGGGGTGTCTGCGAACCACCGACTCCACCTAGTTATACCACGTTGCGGGGCATCAATAGGGAAGGGAGTCGTGTAAACTCGTCGCTTTTGCGATTTCTCCGCGCGTTTGTGCGCCAGCGGGCAATCCATCAAGACAGAAAGAGAGGAAGGAGGGTGACAGCTCGCTTATGGAGACTAAACCGCGTCACACAGGCGTGTGACGCGGTGCAAGGCGCGCGCGCGCGGCGCATTGTGTAAATATGCATGCGGCTAAACCCAAGAGCCGACTTCGCGAAATCGAGCGCGTCGATGCCGACGACACGCACGAGAACGACGACGAGACGTCAATGGGCGTCGAACCGCGTCTCGCGTCGTCGTTATCATCGTTCGACGTCATTACCGCGGCTCGTCGAAGCGAATACTACACCCGACGCGGAAGTAGTAACGTGTACAACAATACCGACATCCTTATCTCGCCGTCTCTTTCGGGATACGCGTGGCTCACGCCGTGAGTCGTTCTCTCGTTTGCGTTGCAGATCACGGTTCATCGACTTTGCACACGAATTTACACGACGCTCTCTTTACCGTTTCTCGTAACAATGATTTTTATCGATCACGCTCGCGCGTATAATTGTTCAAGTTTTTCGGATGTATATGGAGCGATCGATCTAATCGTCTACTTCGACTGTGTAAATAAAATTTTTCAGACACTTTGTGTGTGTTTGTAATAACAATAATCGATTATTATTGTCGGTATTGTTGTAAAAATAATAATCTCTATTGATTTTTTACATTTCACACTTACACAGAGAGAACGGTTTCTTTAGATTTAACAAATTTTGTTAAATCCAAAGAAATTTCCAATAAAATTATTCCAATGAAATAATTTCT
>QVOB01011299.1:0-12674 GCA_014839585.1 Pseudomyrmex concolor | reverse complement strand
GGTGGAATTACAAAAATAATCCGGCGAATATTCCGCTCCGTATTTGTGTGCGCACGAAAGCGATTTGACGTGTTATATCCTTCGATTACTTCGAAATAAATACGCGCGAAAAATTCTTACGCGATCGAACAACACGCGAATTAAAATAACAACAAAACAACGCACACCACTTGATTTCGTGTTGTTTAACGCGTTGTTCGACACGCGCGTCGTGGATGAAGTTTTTTTTTTGCTGCCGGAACTAAGTTTCTCCGCAAATACAAGTCCGATAAATGTTCGATTGAAGCAGAACGACTGACCTACTATGCGGTGACTCTCTTTCCTTCTTAAATCGATCTTAATCGTTAAGGTTAATTGTTCCTGGCACGAGGCCGAGAATAAAAATCGAGCGCTTCTTGAACGACCCCGGGGCAACGTCTCGTCTTTATTGTTATCGTCCCGATCTCTCTTCGACGGATGTTGGCAGAGTTCGGAGTCGAATGTCTGCGACTCCACTGTTTCATTGCGCCAAAGGTCGTGTAATTCCGCGCGTCGTTCGAAACCGTACATTATCGACGTAGACATTTGCGAGCGAACAATCAGATTTCAGTGCTCGCGCAAATTTATGTCGCTTATAATTACAAAGGAATTAGACACAGTCTTGCACGCCGAGTGATATATTGACGATCGATTTTAATCTTAATCAGTGGCTCACTCACGAGACAAGATATACGATCGACACGGGACAGTGTGCAAATAATTATAGGCAATGTACGGACGATCAACGACGTCCAATATTTGCTATAGATTTACCTCACTGGCTACTAGTTACACACACGTTCGAGAACGTCAGGTACAATTGTCAATTGCTCTCACGTCACGGATATTTGCTCGTGAATAATTAATGAGATTCTCTTTCGAGCGCGGGGCGCGTGCACGGATTTAGATATTTCAAGATAACGCGGCTTGACAAATTACTTCGTGCCGCGTTTGGCCAATTTTTCTTTCCTCCTATTCGGGACAAGAGTTGTATATCGGTTCATGTATCTCAATTTTGTTTAAAACGTTGCACGAAAATCAAATAGATACGCGCGGTAAAAAAGAGATGCACAATTTTGTTTTATTGCATTTAAATTAGCGCATATATTTTATAGATATTTCATATCATTTGTTTTTTTATTTTTTTATTTCAGTTTTGTGGATATCAGTTGCGTTCAGTGCGGTATAAACAAAAAAAAAAAAAAAAAAAGGTTTAATCTTTCCGTCGATAGCTTAAATCTACGGTGACTATCTGACATCGTACTGCACGTGGTAGTTATCCTGAGATAAAGTTCTGCTTGAGAAGGCGGAAATTCCTAACACTTCCCATGATACTCAAGAAGATGTTACGCGTGTACGAAGCACTTCAGCCGACCATTTTGTTAGTTTCCTTCGTGGTTGCCTCGAATTAAACTGAAAGTGCGGCTTCAGTATGATGCTTACGAGTGGTCGAAGCGCAATTTAAGCTCGAAGGAAACTTAAACTTTAAGGAACAGCAACGCAACTGGTAAGAGTCTTATATGCTCTTTGTGAGCACCAAGCGTACATTGAGTAAAGAAAGATAGGTCTTCTTAAGAGTAGCTTCGAACATTAAGATCCAATCTGACTAATAACATATTCGGGGAACTGCATTTTAAGTAAATACTTCGTGAAGAATTGTTACAGAAATGTGAGCTCACAGGCGTTAAATCGCTCAGTTATGGAAAAAAACAATACACTAGCGACTGTAAGTTTTTTTTTTTTTTTTTAATATTTTTCGGAGAAATCTCATTAATTTAAATATCAAAATTGTAATCAGCTGCGCAATTGATCTCTAGTCTATTCTATCCGTTCGTTCCGTATAACGAAGTCTCATCTGCGATGAGAATCGTTTCTTTCCTCCGAGAGCGTTCGAGCATCCGAGAAAGATGGTGCGTATTAAGAAAAAGCCGAGATTGATGGAATATTGCAACGTAAGAAGAAGATCCGTGGAAGCGTTTAACTAATTAATCGAGCGCAAGATAAATTGCATTGAAATTTGCGCGATTAGTGAAAATTTCAATCTGTCTCGCTAATTTAATCGGAAATGAAAGATAGATAAAAATTTACCGAGTGTTCGCGGAAAATGCAGAAATGGATGGCAAACTGTCGACTTTACGATCGAGCGAATATGGTGGAGTCTTTTTCTCGGAGGACACTTTTAGGCTTTCTCGTGACGCACCGCGATGTGCACATACGTTTTCTTATATTACGCGACATATTTCTCAGCGTTGGGATACACGCGCAATATTTGCTCGGGGCGTTGCGCTCGGGCACGAGTTGGTTATTATTTAACAGACCGGCGCAATGCATCGCGCATTTTGACACCCTGCCGGCCCGTTTTTGTGAAATACGATTGTAAGATCCGCGCGGCGCCATTTTTCGCGTTACCGAGCAAATTTTTTTTCTACTGTTCGGCGCCGTAACAACAATATTCATTTCGCGCAACACAGACCGTCGCACATTTTAATTAAATTTACATTTTCTGGAGTTTATATTATTTTTATATATTTTATTTTTTAGTTTTATTTTTTATTATTTATATTATTATTATATTATTCATTATATATCATAGTTTATTATATATATATATATATATTATAAAAAATATATACAAATCTCGTATTAATAAAAATATAAACGTGTATCACAAGTATTGCGTGAAAGTCGGAAAGATCGAACATGCAGATCGTTGAGAAAACTCAACGGTATTATTTGGCGTGTCGGTAATTTAATTAATCGTTTTTCAAAAATAATTTCCGTGAAATAAATTTCTTCTTACTTGAGATACTTAACTGAAATATTCGGGACCGCTCGGCTGGCCGGGGAATTTAATTATCTGATAGTCAACCGATCTATCTCTGTGTCTTCCTCGTGAAAATATATGTACCTCCTACCCCGTGCGGTTGAATTCGGACCGGAAGTGAGTTGCACCCTGCTTCTTTCCCCGTGGGAAATAGGAAAAATTTTTATTTTGTCTCTCCGTCTCCCACGCGGATAGATTATCTGTAACGTAATTGATCGTCGTGAAATATTGCATTATCGAGCGCGCCGACTCCTGTGATACGACGTTATTAATGGATGCTTCGTAAAAACGGCAACGAGTTGATATTTATTTGACGTTTGTTTTGAGAAGAACAAAAAACTCCAGCAAAACAAATTCTGCAAATACAGTTTATGAATTGCGTTGTAACGTGTGCGCGTTTAAAATGTAATAATGTTGTTCAAATAGAAATTTACCTGCAGTCCGGATAGATAAAACTGTGAAAAGAATTCGCTCATATTCATTGACCGGAAATCGACGCCTCCCAATCGTATCTCACCTTCCCCGACGCTAGAATACTCGTCGTTCTCGTTTTATTCTTTGCCGGGAGATTCGTTTGGTAACTGATCACTCCCCTGAAAATATTGCATCCTGATCAACGGGGTCAGATAGCTGGCTGTGACTCATACAGATCGTTTATTGCGCCGTATGTTGGAATTGGAAAAGAGAATTGCCGAAGTAACTCTGCCAGTGTGTGATAGTGGCGATATATCTTATCGCGCGATGTTTCCGTCAGAATTACTTTTTGCTTATTTAAATATACTAAAAAAGAAGAAAAAGAATGAGAGAGAAAGAGAGAAGGTGTAAAAAAGATATCTAACATATATAAAACGGTATCTAATAAACTTCTCTTGCATATTTTTAAATTTTACGCAATGCTTTTTGTTATAATTTATTTAGAACATTTCTCATCTCCTTAGAGATGAAGCAAATACGCTTTGTCAAGTAATTCTGATAAAACAATTAACGTTTTCTTTGAACTTAATGTCTGTGTGTTGAGTTGAAATGTTAAGGGAAAGCAAACGGGACTAATTTTCGTTGTTGTAAACGTCACGGGCAAAAACGTCTTACCGGGTATTTGGCCCGATGACAACGGGTCTCAAGGAATAAATAATTACGCCAGAATCGCACCTGACATTTTACTCGCATTTTCCTTTCCCCCGGACTACATCAACCCGTCACCGCTGAAATATTTTCCATTTAATTTGCAGAAGAAAACCGGAACTTACGTTCCTCTTTCATAAACGTAGTCTCTACACATAATACGCGCGCGCGTAACGGCAAGTCAAACGATGAGGTCGAAGTTTCATTCGTCCATTGACGTCGCGACGTCGTTCGCTGTTATTGACGCGCTCAATTGAACACGTTCATGGCTTTATACGCGAATACACAGTTAATGATCCAGCAGCTCGCGGAGTGTTATATATCGCCGGGGCCGTTGACATATCCGTCTGTCCGCGTACGTGTGGATATAACAACTATCGCCGGGGTGTCTTCCGATTAGCGAAACGACGCTGGATGTATAAATTTTACAGCCGAGTAAACATTTTCAGCGTATCACAAGAGAGAGAGAGAGAGAGAGAGAGAGAGAGAGTAAGAGAGAGAGAAAAGGACGAAGGAGGGAAAGGGAACACAGAGAGTAAAATATTCGATGTCGCGATGTTTTTTCACGAAGATTACTTTGACGAAGTTCACACGCGATGTAGATACGTAAAACACGCGTGCGAAAAACAAAAAACACCAAAGAAAAACTTGAAAAAAATAAACAAATAAATAAATAAAAATCCCGAATAGACGCGCGAATTGTTTTGATATTATTTTCTGTCGCAATGCGACTTCTCATTTTCCAGGGATTCGCAAGGAGGACACGAGATACAAGCGTATAAGTTCCACGGGTGTATTCACATATCAGCACATATACAGGCGCAACGTAGATCGAAGTACGGCGGGGATTGCCAAATCGATATACTAAACGGGTTTAACGGGGCAGGAATAATTAGGATGTTGGCACCGAGCCCGAGAGCGAAGCAGAACAGATTCGAGCTGAGGAAGGGTCAGTGCTCGTGCACTACCTATTACACGCGTTGCCACCCACGACTCGGCTTGTGTGTTACATCGTGTGTTTCGTACTAAATATTGAGCAACACGCCACTAACTATGCTAAAAGGTCTTTCTGCGCGGAGATATTTTCGATGCATATCGCCAACGGGGGAATTTATTCATTCATTCGTCGCGTGATAAAAATAAAAAGAGAGAGAGAGAAAAAAAGAGAGGAGGAGAGTAAGAAAAGTTTTCCTACAAACACGTATAAGTGACTTTTACAGAGATACTTATTTCTCTAATTTTTTCTTTTTTTTTTTTTTTTTGACATTTTCTTTCCAGTTCTGTGTTTTCAACGGCAGTAAACGGCGAACAAAATTGCCAATATTTTTGAGTTGCCAATATTTAGTGTGCGCCACGTTTCGTTTCAGTAGAAAAGACACGGAGCCGCGTGTCTCGTTGCACCATTATAGAATTGGTATTTTGCCGGCCAATTCTGCTTCTGTATATTGCAACGACACTTCAAATATCAGGTGTAGATACCGAAAAGAAGATTTATATGTCCATTTGAGAAATTACAAATATCATCCTCAATGTTTTATTTTTTTTCTTTTTTTTTTTTACATTACGGCACGCACGACATCGAGTGACGTTTGCAGTTTGCGATGTGTCAAACGTATAAAACGTACGACGTTGCATCGTTAGCGAAGGCTGCATCAATCGCTTAGCAAATGACAGGTGGTCGATCGTAAAACTGCGAGTATTATAAAGTGTACAGATTTATATGATCACCGTGATATCCCGATTGTGGCCGCGTGTTTCGCCTCGCATAGAAAATTCAGCGTTAAAAAAAATAGAGAGAGAGAGAGAGAGAGAGAGAGAGAGAGAGATTATAAACCCGGCGAGATATAACAACTCATGCGAATTTCATCGATACGCGAAAATGTGCGAATCGACGCAGCTGCGGCGCACACGTTGACGCTGTTAATCAGCGCACGTTAAACACTTCCAGTGGCGAGTCATTGTTTAGCGCATTCAACGAGCAAGTTTTTTCAATTTTTGAGGTCGCGTTATTTAACAGTGCGTTACGTTCCAATTAAACGAGAGAGGACTCATTGCGGGAATAAAACGCGTGCGACACGTTTATACTTTACTCGCGTAATCATGAATATTGCACCCTCGGATTGTGCGTCGCGTCGATTTTTTTTTTTTTTTTTTCGGAACATATACGCTAGGCCGACGTTTTATTAAATGAGTTCACTTGAATTCTATGTATATATATACATATACATATACATATGTATTTTTTTTTAAACATCGTTTTGCTGATGAATGTATGTTCACAGTTTTACGCTATTAGCAGTTTAATTTGCACGAGAGAGAACGTTTTTTTTAAACTTGATAAATAATTTAAAAAATACCGTCGAGGTGTTGCCGGGAGAATGCGCAAAATTAAAAGTAAAATATACAACCATAATTATTTACATTATTATTTTACAATACGTAATATAATTAGTTTTTTTGGGGAAGGGGGAGATGAGAAGGATAGGAGGAGAAGAGAAACTCGCAGCTTAGCGAACATAAATCAATTTGTGCTCTCCTGAGCTGTTGAATAAATTTTGGAGTCTAAAGAAGATTTATATTTCAGCCGCGCAGTCTTGGAAGTAAACAACATGTGATATCGGGGACAGAATAAATTAAGCAGTTCAAGAAACTCCCCGGGTTGCATATATACCGCCGAGTCTGTGCGAAATTTTGAACCTTCCCGACTACATTTTGAAACTTCCTCTCTTATCGTAGCCGGTGACGTATAATCGACACGGCATTTACATAAACGCATCGAGCAAGGTGCAGCCAGCTGAAATAAATTGAACTCCACCAACCTCTCGCTCGGGGATTGAATTTCCTTGGATCCGTTATTTCGATTATCTCTTACCTGTATATTTACACGTGTTATTCGCGGGGTTTTTATGATATCAATCGACGAGTCGATCAATTTTTTTTTTTTGCGCTCGCGTCACCGTCTACTTCGCGCGCGCGGAGTTCATCTATTGCCGAACAATTTCCGCTCCTGGTTAACGGATCGCGACAAGCGAACTGCGAACCGCCATAGATTGCATTTAGCGAACCATTTCGCGTTGAAAGAGCGAAAGAAGAGAAAAAAAAAAAAAGGAAACGGTAATATGGAAAAAACGTTTTTCCTCGGTGCTCAAAATGAATCCCGCTCGCGCGCGGGAAAACCCACTTCCCAAGACTGCGGGAGAATTACTTACCATAAATTATTATTGGAATACGCTTCGCGAAATCTACATACTATATTCCGATTAACCCGTTTCACATCTCGCGTTTCGATTTCGCCTTAACATAAACGATGTATGATTTTAATTTCGGATACGCTATTTTCGCGAGCACAGTTCGTTTTACGCAATTTTTGCATTAGTTCTTTCTCATTTATATGTGTGTGTGTAATATTATTAAGTCATTCGTATTCGTTCTGCGAAAACATTTGCGAAAGAATCGCGTTAACGTAAAGATGTCACGAACACTTTGTGGATTAACTTCTTGGTCCTGTACCAAAATATCGACTGTAATATCTTCACGAGCGACTACGCAGGCACATCAAGATGTCTATCGGTTCGAAGTGAAATGTTACGTTATTATTTTCCTGGTGCCGCGCCAGGCAGAGAGGGAGAGCTGCGAATCTCTCGCGCGTGAGAAGAGCGCTGAAAATTTGTCCCGTCAGAAATTTGATTTCGGAAATCAAAAACTGCGCGCTGCATGCGCGATCGGATTTTAATGTTCCTCCTTGTTGTCAACTTTTGTGTATGCAAGCGCAGCGGCGTGATGTCGTAGCCGGAAACAAAACGTTGTTTAAAAACACGATAATATTTTGATTTGGGCGCCGAATCAAAATCTCGATTCTGCGTACTTATACAAAGTGCGCTCGAGGCGATGACAACGGAAACGCACGTGTTTGCAATCGGCAAGGGCAATTAAATTGCGAACGCGCAAACTACGTTTATTGTTTCAACATCTATTTAATGTTCGCCGGTCAGGTATATCAGGTATACGCTTTAATTGGCCGGTCTGTAAAGCGGAGCGCGCGCGTTTTAGAAGGCAATCAAATTTTACGACCGCCATCCCGCTATCTATCCCGCAATTTATTTTATGAAAGTGATCCCCCGGCGTAAGTTTTACGCCCGACTGGATCACTCATTGTATCGAGAATAAAAATTTATTGACGCGCGGAGATGTCCAGAGTATTAAATGTCAGAACAGATGTGGGAGGAGACTCTCTCTCTCTCTTTGGGAGAAAAGTCGTCGGAATACTTGAAGCTTTTACGAGACAGAAATGGAACATATATGTTTCTTCCCTCTTTTTCTTTTTTTTTTTATATTTTGTATTACCGGTATACAACGACGAGATGTTTCAGCACTTACATCCGCGTCACACGAGTGAGAGAGAGAGAGAGAGAGAGAGAAACACATGCGCGAGAAACACAACGTTAGTTTATGCCACTCCGCACCTACCTGTCTCACGCGCGCCTTTAAGAATCGGTGTTTAATTCGTTTCCTCGCACTTCACTTCCTCCATTTTAATGTCCCCGGAGTTTCCGGAATTCAGTTACACGCGAAGTTACAATACTACCCGTTACTCCGCGTCGACGAACAAAGGGGAGAGGAGTTGGGAGAAGAGAGCCGGGGAAATGAATGCGAAAAGATTTTCAGACTTACAAGAAACGGCCGCCCCTCTTATTAATCGTTAACACGATGAAGTGCACGGAGTTTCTCTCTCTTTCTCCACTTCTTTCTCTCTCTCTTTTTTTTCCACATCAATTCTTTGTCGCTTTATACGTACTTAGCGCTCGTGCGGCGGCTGGAGATCTTCGGCTTTCATCTCGGTACAATTTCTTTTTTCTTGCTCCATCAGCCGCCGTCGGTACAGCGATGCGCTTTTACGTCGTGGCAATTCATCCTTACCTCCACTAACGCGACCGAGCAAGATCGAGCGTCTCCCGTTCTACGGACACAAGTATCGCTTTCGCAAAAAGTAACTCGAAAATGAAAAATCGAGTGTCGTCGGACTGACGTGTTATTTTCCCAAAGAACAGAAGACGCGGAATGTGTCGGAGAGACATTAATATCGCAACGATAATTATGTATACACGTCGTAAGTGACGTGCAAGCGGAAACCCCATTAAAGGCCAAAGATATGCGAATAATAGGGGTAGCTTAACGTAATAAACTTGAATCTCTTCTATATCGTCTTCCCTGTATTGTGTATTGTGCTTCTTACGATCCTCTCGCAAGAAATTACGAGGGGTAAGGTATTATCGCGAGGGAAGATATTTGCGTGAATATAAGGGATGTACCTCGCAAGCAAGATCAAATGGAAATCGATGTTTTATCTAAGAAGATTACGAAAATGAATATTTAAGACAAACTTTAAGCGAACCCGATTGACTTGATGTGTTCCAGTTTCGAGAGCGCGCGACATTTCGTCGAATCGATAAAGCGCCGTCCGGAACTTATTCGCGGCACCGAGAAATACGAAAATAATTAAGCGACAAGTATAAAGTACACAACTAAAACAACATTTATTTCAATTAAAGTCTGCTTTTTTCCAACAACCAAAGGAGAGAAGAACACTTGTGAAATAAAAAATAAAAATAAATTAGTAGCGAAGGAGTCGATCGGTGCGCAAACTCGGCAATAAAAAAGATTCGGAGAGAAAGTTCGGGGACAGAGGAGGAGAGAGGAGAGAGCAAAGCAAATGCCAATACAAAAGAAGCGCGTCGCTCACGGGACCGTCGCGCAATGGACGTCCTCGCTTCAAATGAATGTCTTTTAATTAAACGGGAACAAGAATTTGCAAAACGTGACGTAGCACTTCGCGCACCGACGGTGCTTTAACTTTCGGATGCCGTACGACGCAGCGGCGAGCAGCATTTTTCCTCCCCCGCTCGTCGGTGGTGCGCACGCCGAGAGCATTGTGCCACGACTCGTGTACAACGGCTGAAAGACGCCGGCCACTTTCTTTAATACGTTTCTATATGTAGGGAACGGAGAATTCCACGTAGCCATCATAACGTAAGGCACGGTCTCGCCATAATAAAACGTCAGAGAAAAGCCCGGTAGGAACGATCTCCCTTTCGAGCCACTCTGCGCTAAAATAGACGTTACCCAGTTTGAAAGTGCAGCATGAAAAAAATAGCGGCGCACATTTGACCCGTGACCAGGTTGCCGACATCGAGGATGACGTTCGTAACAAAAAGTGTCTTGTATTTCGGGTTTTGTTTTTATTTTTTTATTTTTTTTCTTCTCGTTCGGCAATTTTCACGAGGAGGATATCGCGGTTGCGCAATCGATTAATCATGCGAAACTTCTCCATTGAAAAGTGACGCTTTTACACGACGATGACTTGTAAAGTAACCGAACATCCGGCCGGTGGATAAAATTAATCGCGCGAATGCATCAATTCCTCGAAACGACGGGGGAGAGAGGGAAAGGGGGAGACGTGCGATCAATCGATTAGCGATGTAGCACCCGACGCCAATGGACGCGGACAATTTACATTCTGTCGTCGTCGACGGCGCGAAAACGAGAAGCGGAAAGAACGGCCGGATAAAAGAGGCAGAAAAAGAGTTCGAGCGTATGCGCGCGAGCGTGCGCTGAAATATTTAAGGCACCAGTCACTTTGTTTAGAAGCCTGTGCGAGAGAGAGAGAGAGAGAGAGAGAGACCGAGAGAGAGGACGTGATTTGAAGGTGAGTGATTGACAGCGCTCGGCAGTTTGCGCATTAGGGGGCGAAAGTGGTGGGCCGAACGCAGCGGAAGCGGGAGATAATGGAACGCGTGTTCGCGTTACGGCGATGTGTCATAAATCGGGACGCGCGTTCGTCCCGTGTAAATCATGTTTTATATTCTAAACCAGAATTGCATCGCGTGTACATACATATACGCTTGTTAGCATGCATTTACAGCGCGCGAGAATTTTTTTGTTAAATCTGTACATGTGTATTTTTGTCTCTCGACATACTTTTTTATTTTGACAAAAACAAAGTCAACAAGATATCGTATTAAAGAAAAAATTTCAGCGTTTTAATTTCTGTATATCTAATTTCGCTTCTCTCTTACACTCGGTCGGATTGCAGATAGTTTATATATTTACATCGTACTGCACTACGAAACGGCGAAATAGTCAGCATACACGGCAAGCAAAATATGTTTACCTATTTCACCAATTTTATATACATGAGTTTCGTATAACGCGCAGACCATTTCCTCCGCGTTATACGAAAGTTTACTTCCGTATACTTTCTGAGCTGGATTCTCGTCTTTTCATCACGTTGAAAAATACGACGCACATATATGTATATATATACATACATGTATATATCGCGCGTGGTTAATTAACACTGGCGCAAATTAATTTTGAAGGAATTAAATTTTTTATTCTTATTTATGCCGCAACGGAAAAACCTAATTTGAAACATCTGACAGTCTCGATTTGTAGTTTTTACTTTTTCATTACTTGTTTTCACGTACTTTTTTTTTTATGAAGATTTGTTTCGACTTGTCAGCTCGATGACGTCCAGTTTCGCGAGGGTGAAAATCGCGTAAATCTGTCAGGACGAGTTAGCTCGGGAAATCGCACACGTTCTTTCGCATGAAAAGACGATAAATATCAATCTCTCTGTGGGAATCCTCCGCGTAGTTATTAAATTAACCCGCGCGTTGTCATAAAGAGCGGCGAGCCGCGCGCGTGAATGATGTTTAAGCCATTTCGGGAAACGAGATTGTGTGCGCGAACAAGCTCGTCAAATTCAGACTTGCGCGAAGTGAAGAGGAAAGACACGTATTTGGCACGCGGTTTCCATTTTGCGCGGTCTCGTGATCACATAGAATGCCCGACCGACTATGGCCAGCCTGTGCGCGCTCTCACACAAACAATGAATTTCAGACGCTCCGTTGACGCACTCTGTTCGACTATTTCATGGCTGACTATGCCCCGGACGTGAGACATATTGCCGTTCTCGACGGACGGATTTCAATTTTATGTTCGCGCCGGCCAGACACGCATCAGCGAATTCTCGAAAAGCGCGACAGAGATATCGGTTGGCCGAAATCGCCCAGCGGTTTCTGTCACAAAGGGAGAGAGCCCTCGAGAGAGAGAGATTTCCAATGTTGTTAATGCGTCATAAAATTGAGACACGGTTCCGCACGACCGTAAAATCGCAAGCGTTTGCACACGCGTTTTCTATTTTCATAACTTTTTTCTTGCTGTCGCTTTTCTATCACCTTGGCAATATTTTGCGCAACAAAATATAATTGGATTAAAGACAGAATTATATAGTTAAAACGATACGGCATTAAAGGAGAGAAACAGAGAGAGAGAGAGAAATATTCATGAGAGGTACTCGTGTCGCCTGTTCGTACTTGTAACGTGTGTTAATCGTTCGCATGACGATTACGAGACGGTCTGTTAAGCGCAAAGCGCGAACATATGGTTGTCTGATTAAATACACGATGAACTTGTGAATATTGTTACCGTGCAGTCGCAACGCGACTGTTAACATTTCGCGGAGGTCGAGACAGGCGCGCGTCGACGTGCGTGCGCGTCGACGTGTGTTCGACACGCGTGTGTATAGAAGACACGCACGCGACAAGAGAAGCGGCTTCGATCGACGTGTAACGATCTGCCTGCACTGTTCGCCAAACATAAGCAAATTGATAATCCCCATTAATCTCTTTTTTACCGTCCCGGAACATCA
>QVOB01011298.1:0-20028 GCA_014839585.1 Pseudomyrmex concolor | reverse complement strand
GACGGGACATTTTCAACTCATTGTAGAATGGCCCTTACGCTTGGTCAATTAAAGCGCAGAAGGATATAAACGTCATTTAAAAATTGGTACTCCTACTCTTACTTACTTCTTACGCCAGGCTTACTTCTTACGCGTGTGAATAAACAAGAATCATCTGGTGAGTTCTCGGCGCCGGTCAAAGTGTTATTCTGCATTCTGCCCATCGCTGGTTGGACACAGAAGAGGATGGAGACACACGCGAAAGCGATCGCTGAACTTCGTGAGAAATTCCTGAAGAAGCTGGACGACGAGGGACCGCCTGATCCCAGTGTGTACATACGGATCTCATCATACACATTCAATTATTTCTACAACATCGATTCAGCGATTTCTAATGCGTATCAGTTGTGTTTTATTATACACATGTTGAAAGAGGAGTTCATATAACATGTGCAAAGGTCACATTTGGTCGCGTATTTAATCAAGAACAATTGATTCTACAGTAAAAAGAATTTATATGCAGATAGTTGGAGAGATGTTTGCTTGCGTTAATTATTTTGAGAGAAGTGTAAAATGCAGAAGTAAAACAAGAATACCAGAGGTTTTCACATGTTACTGTGTGTTCTGATAAATAAATGTTGGTTGCAGGAGGTTTTCATCCTGCTGATATAGCTAAAATAAAAAATAATGATGACTGGTTGAAGCGATTCTTAGAACATTATGAATTTAATGAGCAGGAAGCATTCAATATGCTTTGGGAGGTTTGCAGTTGGAGGAGAAAATTTGGAACAAATGGTAAAGTTCTATTGTTTTTGTTATTTTTATGTAATTATGTGTATAGAATTTAATATAAACAGAATGATTAAAATTATACAAAGTAGATATCTTTATTTTTCTTTTATATTTTATATTTTAATCTTATGTTACAGATATTTCTGAAGACAATGTAAAAAGAGATTATTTAGAAGAAGGAATATGCTTTAGTCACGGTAAAGATAAAGATGGCAAGAAACTGTTTATAATTAAATCAAAATTACATTTCAAGGGAGCAAAAGATTTTCCAGAGCTTCAGAGATGTATAATCTATTGGTTTGAGAGATTAGAAAGGTAGTTTTAAATATATTTTATGTAAAAATACACAGAAGATACATGTTTAAATGACAAACTTAATTATCTTATGGATTAAATCTGCAAGACAACATTTAATGGGACACAAGATATTTTTTAGTCATTCTTTTATATATGCATATGTATACACACATGTCAAAATGACTACACTCTTAGCTACTGTCAATTATTAGCTAAATAATGGGAATATTATTTATCCTGTAGATATAATCTAAAACGTCAAGTTACAATTATGTACTTTGGACCTTAGCTACTTAATATGTAATTATCAAGACTTTGCTTTGTGTAGAAGATCAAAAACCAATGTTGAACTTGTATAGATATCATTTTGTGCAATCTTGCATTTTACATAAAAACTCAGCGAATAAGCATTTTTCAATCACACTTTAAATAATTTTTTTATTTAAGATCAGAATAGAATTTATGGAATAATATTTAAATCAAACATCATTTACTTGAGATGATTAATATTATCATTGTTTAATATTGACATTATAATGTTTTAGTATTAGTATGTTTTTACTTTCCGATTAATTTGTTTTTCTTTACAATTCTCTTTAGAGAAGGAAATGGAAATCAAATATCAATATTCTTTGATATGACAGAGGCCGGACTTTCGAACTTGGATATGGAGTTTACTAAATACCTCATTGGTTTATTTAAATCATATTATCCAAATTTCTTAAATTACATTATAATTTTCGAGATGCCATGGGTGTTGAATGCAGCGTTTAAAATAATAAAATCGTGGTTGCCTGCTAAAGCTATTCCAAAGATTAAGTTTGTTAATAAATCGACAGTGAAAGAATATGTTGACCCAAATGATGCACTTAAATGTTGGGGAGGTAACAACGATTATGTCTTCAAATTTGTTCCAATGGCACAAACAAATGGAGATGACACATTAAATGGCAAATTTGATAATAAGAAGGTATATACACGTAATTCTTGTTTTATTAAAGTTTTAATTAAAACTTGAAATTTATATTAGTATTACTATAATTTTTTTATCATCTCTCTCTTTTGTTTTGTTAGGAAATGTGTTAGAAATTCTAATTTATTTTCAAAATAACACATTTGTTATATTTTATTTTTTAGGTGCACTTTGCAGAAAGCTCACCGTTTACAGAACAGAGTCCAACTAGTTTTGGAGATCAGACTAACGAAGAACAATGTACGTTTAATGATTTATTTATATAATGCAAACATTATTATTTGAAAAAACTTATTGCATTTAATATTGAATATAATCTAAAACGTAGAATTGTGCAGCATTAAATAAATAGAATTTTTCTAGTGTTAGCGATAGAGCCTGCAGAAATGATTACATTTAACAAGGATGGAAACGATATTGTTGGGACAATTGCACTGAAAAATATTACAACTGAAAAATCTTTATCTTTTAAGGTGCATAAATGTGCATTATGTACATATTTACATTGCACATATATATATGTGTAACATTTTATATTATTTGTAGATAAAGACAACTTCTCCTGAGAAATTCAGGGTACGACCAAGTTCGGGAGTTTTGCAACCATCTGAACAGAGAAGTATTACAGTTATATTACAACCTGGTTACAATATGCGGGGTTTATTGCACAATGATCGATTCCTAGTTATGTGCCTTCCTTTAAAAAATGGCAATGTTACACCACAAGAATTAACTATACTGTGGAAGGTGTGTTGAAAAGAAAAAGACTGATTTAATAGTTTATTGTTTTATGTAGATATAAAATATTTACATCTTAAAACGTTATAATTATTTTCAAGTACAAAACTACATTTAGAGTATTAATAACATATGCTCTTTTTTTATAGTCTGGAAAAGCAACAGAAATGCACAGACTACGATGTTGCGACGGTAACAATGAAAGCAATGAGACACAAAAATCCCATTCTATGTTAACTTCAGGAAATGATCGTAATATTGATGCACTTTTCTCTAAAGTATGTGACAAGATTCAATATGCGTATATGTACACGTGTGTGTGTGTATAATATTTTAATATTTTATTCCAGATAAATCACTTAGAGGAAAGTTACATCAAGGTATATAGTGAAGTTTCTACTGTAAAATATATGCTTGTTATTTATATGATATTGACAATCTTTATTGCGGCATTAATGACATATGTTTTCAAAGTTAATGTTACAATTCCTATAGAAAAAGAAGAACACTGCGATATTCCTCGTGGTATTTAAAACATTTGTGTTTATAATAACAATAACAATAACTTTTATATATATGTAAGAAAGCATGTTGAACAGATGTTTCTATCTATATAAATCTATCATTTATATAGATGTTATGAAAAATTTATATCTTCTATATTATATACGCAAATTTATATGTTGTCTTCTCTTTCATAAAAGTTTGTCTTTTTTTTTTTTTTTTGTATTTCTATAGTTAGTTTTATGTATTTGTTATGTAATAGTTAATATATATGTTATATATTTAATGTATATTGTCATCTTTTTAAGTTACCATGATGTTTTGTAATGAATATTAAAAAGACGTCGATTTGTATCTATTAAATTTGCGATATTATATAATACATAATTGAAACTACTATATTTTTGTAAGCTTTTATACAATATTCTCTACGATAAACTATCCTAATTGTATTAAATTTAAATGTAAAGTGCGTTTGATTACAGATTTTTGTACATATCCTTGATAATTCTGCGCGTTCAACATTGTTGATAAAAACGTAATAAATAATTTTGAAGAAACAATAAATATATACTCTTGCAAAAAGAATATATTATTCTTGCGGCTTTTTTATTCTTTGTATCATTAATCTCATCTTCAATGTAAAAGGCACATGTTTGACTTATTCTATCTGTTTCTTTTTTCATCGTATACTCTAGCTGTCTCACTATTATGTCTCATTTTTCTGCCACTTTAGAAAATTGTTTCTTTTTATTAGCGACATAAGCGCCACTGTGACGGAGCCTTAAAGTATGGAACTTGATGATTCTTGAGTTTGTTGGCCCTGATCCGCCGCCCTGTTTGTGATTATTTCGGCAAAACTCGGTGTGTTTTCGGGCAATTTCGCGGAGTTCTCGATCGAGTGACGGATAGATGTTATTGTCGTTTGACGTCATTACGTCGTTGTTGACTCCAAAAATGAGCGTCGGTGATTTAAACCACGCTCTTGCGCTCTTATTGTATCGTCGTTGTTGCATCAGTGCGGAGTGTGCGATCGTGTGAGAAATATAAGACGAGGTGCGAAATAACGGTGCGACGCAACATCGTCAAAAGGTCAGTCTTTGTTGCATACCCCGAAAGTTGTCCCATGTCACTTTTAAGCGGCTGATGACACGTCCAATATAAATGTATATGTAGAGGAGAAGAAGAGATATATGTTTAAAGACTTCGAGAATCCAATACACACCTCGATCTTTCTATCGACCCTTAGTCTTTTTTGAGCACGCCCTTTTGTAACGGTGCCGGCTCCCTGTGGAACTTCTTTCGTGTTCTTCGATGGTTTTTCGATATTGTAGTGTGTTTAACATTTTTGTTACCACGTTGCATAGTATCTAACCATTATTTTATCTTATGCCTTGTATACAACGTATCTTTTACATTGATTCTTGAATTCTGACATTAATCTTTATATTTTTCGTAAATTTATACGTAATATATATGTAAGCGCTAAAAATTGAACATTCGTTTATTTTTTTTTTGTGTTTTGTATTTTTTATTTTGTGAAGTTGTATTGAAAAGTTCTTTGTGCCAGCAGTAATGTTGTTATCGTGGCAATGTTGAAGTTCATATTATCTTATAAAAACTGATAAAAATGAAACCTCTACTGAATGTATACACACATATAAATAGAGAAATTATAAGAAAATGTTTAATTGTACATACATACAAAGATGTTTTTCGGGTTAGTGTCATTTTTATATCGACGTTTCACTTTATTAGGGTTTAAAGAGCAACCTGATACTCCTTTAAACCCTGATGAAGTGAGCTGTAATGTTCACGTCGGTATAAAAATGACACTAACGCAGTTCAAACCTGAAAAACATCTTTGTATGTTAATACAACACCGCGAAAGCATCAAATATCAGTTTAATTGTACATATTTGTATTTAGTAAATTTTAGTTTTTATACCATTATGAGAAATTTGTGCATTAATTAAAAATGGATTGACAGCTATCTTCAAAATCTCAGAAATGTCCAGGAAAACCAGTTGTAAAATGTTGGTTCATCAAGTATCAGCTGTGCTGCCAGATGACAGACCCATAACTGCCATTAGTGTTGTGGAAGACATAGATAAATGTCCACCAAATTTTACAGTGGTATAACATTAACACATTTATAGAACAAGTAAGAATTGTTTTGAAAGTATTAATGAATGTACTTATAGGTTTCAAGAACCTACGACCAAGACACAGATGCAGATTTGTGGAGAGAAACTGGATTATTTATTAAAAAAAAAGGTAGATATATCTGTTTCTCAAAGACTGAAGGACAACCCAATTGTGTAGTAGAAGATATCTTGGTAATTAATGAGCGAGAAATTCCACCAGAAAGATATAACATGATCTCTTATACTGTAGATTCCAGTAAGTTTTTTGTTTGTTTACTAATTATGTTTGTTTTACTAATTATACTATTACTAATTATTTTTGCTATTACTAATGAATAACGTTACAAATATTTTTTTAAACATTATAGGGCAAAAAGCCTGGCGCAAAAAACAAGTGTGCTATAAACTTAGTAGTAAGGACTCTTGTGCAAAAGCAGTTACTGATATTATAATATGCAGCAGAATGATCAACAAGGACTCTAATTTGGCTCCTATAGGATTTTCTGCTGCTGGGTAAGATTTTTGTTTTTTGTTTCAAATTTAATATAAGCTCTTTTACTTCCACTACTTTGTTTTAAAAATTTTGTAATATTTAAGATATTCATATTCACAGTAACACTTTGACATTTTATTTATGATGGATTTTACATTTCTCTTTTCAGCATTATAAATGGTGTTCGTGTGTGTTATAAAACCGTAGATATCACAAATACTAACATGGATTCACAGTCATATGTTAATATAGAGTAAGTTTTTTTTTTTTCTACGCATGTGTGCGATTTCACATTGTGAATACATAATTTTTTCAACACATCTAGCTTACTGCAAAGCGTTTCTCCGAATCTGTCAAATGGAACTCCTCATAGGCTAGCGCCTGAGAGGCCTCCGAAACCAAAGTTCTCGCCAAAACCATCAATTAATGGGATTTATCCTCAAATCAATGTTGCATCTAACAAAACCGATGAATCTAGCGATCGAGATTACGAAGTTCTTAGTCCTAGCGCCCGAATTAGGCCCACAAGGCCCGCGCCTCAACCGCCCACGTCCGTGTCACCCATCGTCGGTTCAACGTCCAATTACGGTACACTTCCAGGATCATCCGATCTTGATGGCGTTCCGTTCGCACTTAATCCTCGTCTTATCATTAATTACTCTGATTCTGCCAGTGTAAGTATAAAAATATGCAAGAATAGAAAACAATCACCGATTAACATCTTTTTTTTTTTCAACATAGAACGAACTTCCTGTTATCAAAGTATGGACCCAGAAGGATTTGGATAAAGAAGTATGTTTGTGCCTTTTCTTACGAGTATTTAATGTCATTATGTCGGTTAAATCATCAATACAATACTTTGTTTCAGTTTTTCTACGACTTCCGTGCAGAGAGGGAGACTTGAAAGACACAATCGTGTGCCAAAACTAACTCCACGAATTTACAAACAATCTTTTTTCTCTGTCAACCATACTAATATATCTTTTCGTATTCGATATAATCGATTAGTCATCAAGCATAAATGGAGTGCCTGAACGAGTGATTTATACTAACTTACGAGAAAATGAAATTCACACAACGCTTAAAATGGGGATTGTATACTGTAAGAAAGAATAAGATAAAAATTTATTTGATATGAGTTTCTTTTTCCACGACCCAAATTTTGATACTGATAATAGCGTATTTTTATAGACTCGCGTTATTTTCTTATAGATAGTAGAAGTTTATATATATATATGTGTGTGTGTGTGTGTGTGCGTGCGTGTGTGTGTAAAAAATATATAGACATACAATACGTATTATATCATATATTTCTCGATATTTGTCGCGCTTTTTAATGTCGCATGTTTACGCTGCTAACATACCGATTACACACAAACAATCGTAATTTTCCTATCATATTGCGTCCCTGCCATAATATATGTCTGTAGCGTTAGATATGATGCCAATTTTTATCTAGATAAATTATATGTGAGATTATCAGTGATTATTGAGTATATCTAGAAAATCATTTAATTTTAGTTTTTCTCTTTATCATTTTTGACATGTAACATGAATATTATTTTTTTATAGAAAATTCGAATGTTTTATCGTAAATAATTTTCTATTTTGCTGTTTTATACACAATAAAGTATTATTACAATATTGTTTTTATGTTCTCGTATTGAAAGAAAATGTATGTCATCTTTTTTTATGTTCTTGAAAAGTTATGTAGATATCAGATACTCAAAATTTTTCACCGTTCTATATGTTCCTCAATATTTAAATCAATATTTATTGTTATATAAGATTTTTTTTTATTTTGTACGTGTGTATATACGTGTGTACGCGAATATAATTTAAGAGTCAGAAACTTGTATATATTAAAGAATAATTTTTCTTTTTAAATAAAGATAACGCGTTAAAAAACAAACAATATGAGATAATGAAGATAACGACTTTTATTCCGATAACGCTTTATACATTAAAATTTTGTACCAAAAATATGTATTAAAAAAAAGAACAAGTCAATTTTTTTTACAGATACCGTATACAAGAATTTATAAATAATTTCAACAGCACAGGTATAGTTAAATTAACTTGTTATAAACATTTCATCTAAGTAAGAGTAACATGAATTAATTATGACAATGAGTGAAATCACTGTAATTTTTTAACAATATCTAACATTTATTTATTTTTTTCTCACAAACATATAAAAACAACACGTAACTTTCTCGTATTTATGTGTATGTTACAGAAGAAGGAAACGTAAATAGTGTGTAATTTATTAATTGTAAGACAGGAAACACATGAAGTTACTTTTCCTCGCTGTGAATGATTTTTATAGACACGATTTCCTGTTTCTCGATTCAATACTGTATGAAATTTCATTTGCATTCTTGGGGCAAGAACTACTCACTTGTATACGAATACAGTGATTTATAAAAAGTATTTTTATTCAATCAATCATTTTGAGGAAGAAAACCTTCGAAACTTGGTTTTTATCGGCGAGCTGTCGGCCGACGCAACGGGACGAAAGATATTTTTGCTCCCAGGTAAGACGTTAGCCAGTCGTCAGACAAATGGTCCGGTCCAATGTCTGACATGTGTCGTTGTGGTGCTGCTAGTCGGAGTCGCCTGTACCCCCCCATGCCTCTCTAATACCGCCGTGGCTTTAATCCTACTCTTGTACTTGATGTCTTTTGGTTTCAGCATGCTCTTGTGGTTACTTAGCAATCTCGAAGGCGTGAGAATTGACTTGTTGCTGAGGCCGGTCGCTTCGAGGAAATGATCGTAGCCGCTGTTTCCAGTTTCGTTTTCGCTGTTGCCGTTATTGTTGCCGATGCTAATAGCAAGAACGTTGTTGTTATCTTTGGGAATGCTGTCCTCGTTCTGCCTAACGTAATTGAGCCCGACGTGGCCCAATCTTTCGGAACCGTCGCCCTCGGCTCGATCGGGATCGTCTGACAAGTTGCACTCATCCAGATTGAACTCCTCGAAATTTTGCCGGATGTCAAAGTCCTAGGAGAAAAACAATCGTGCGCACCTTTTTAGAATTCTATTTGAATATTCATTAAGAGTTGTGCGTGTGTTTTTTTAAATATTATCCTACATATACATATGTAGGATAATATGGTGTATACTGTAAAAAATCTTACATGCTCAAGTTCGGCGTGGCGCTCTCGTGGACGTTTCGTGTCGTTTATTTGCTCTTCTCCTATCTTAAACTCCTCAAAATGCCGAACGATGTTCGTTACTCTGGCTGCGTCCTTTGCCTGGTCCGACTCTCTCTGCCTTATTTGGAAAGACGAGCGCACGTGGTTGAACCTATTCTTCCAGAACCCACCTTCCTCGCGACCTTTTGCCTCTCTTGTCGAGCTTCTCGCTGAACTTTTGTTCGAGTTCTTTACCTCTTCCAGATTTAGACTCCTCGATGTTTTTGATGATGAGGATGACATCAGTCCGAGAATGCTTCTTCTTGCGGGAACCGCGTTATTTGGATCCTGTTGCCGTTTCTCATCGATCAGGAACGACGGGCTGGGGATCTTCTTTAGAATTAGAGTGTTGTTGTGGAATTGCGGTTTTGGCGGCAACGCCGGCGGTGTTCTCGGTGGAGTTGGCGACGCCGTCGTTATCTCCGGCAGCGATTCTATATCCTCGTAGTCCAAATTTTTGGCGATGGTCAAGCCCCTCGCGGACATCTGCAGACACGTTTTCTCCTCGATCCTTTCCATTTTTAACGGTGGATTGCTTGCTTGGGATTTTGTCAAGATCTTTCTAGTTTCCTCGACGTCGACTTTGGGTTCGATGATAACCAGTGGAATCGCTTTTGAATCTTTGGAATTATCGTCCGGATCTTTCTGGACAATCTTCATACCGAACTCGTCTTCAGACGTGCTCGCCTCGTTTTCCGCGGTCTCCTCCTCTTTCGGCAAGTCCTTGTTGTCCATCGTGAATTCCTCGGAGTTTCTTCTCTCCATCTCCGATCCCACCGACTCGATGTCGGACAATCTGGCTGGCTGGAAACGCACGATTCTGCCGCGGTGTTTAAATCGTCGCGACACCGGCAATATCGAATTCTCTTCCTCCTCCATATCCTGCAGCAGAATCTGATTCACGCACTCCAACACAGAGTTGTGATTGCTGTTTGGCCGATAAGTGCTGTGTCGAAACACGTCCTCGTTTAGACGATCCTCGTCGGGATCGCTGTACCAGTTGCCACTGGTATCCTCTATAGTCATTTCTGACGTCTCGATCTTCGTCTCGCTATAAAAAATTGGAAGATGTTTTTAGAAAATATAAAAGAAGAAAGAGAGAGGGAGAAGCGATATTAAGTATTTTATTAGAAGTTTTATGAAAAAATAAGCAAACATATGAAGCAAAAAATGAGCATACATATTATTATTGCCATAATCATTCTTTGTTCTTAAAATTTCCGTTTGCTGTTTATTCCTGTCGTTTGTCTCGTTACAGGCGTTAATATAGATCGGTTCTTCTCCGTTTTCTTGTTGATTATTTATCCCTGTATCTTCATTCTCTGAGGTAAAGTTACAATCCATCCCGTCGTCCTTGCTGTCCGTCCTCGCGATATTGACCACTTCGTTTATCTCACACTTAGACGATGTCGTCGTCGTCGTCGTCATTATTTCATTTTCCTCTATCGCGTCTTCCTCGTCCTCGCCTTGAATCATCGTCGTCTCGTTCTCGCTGTCGGTTATTGTCGTCGGTGTGCATCTGCTCGAGCACTTGTTCAAGGTGGAACCAGGCGACACGTCCGTACTTTCGCCCTCGCAAAAACCCTCTGTGCTCAACAACGACGGACTTCCCTCCGTCGTTGTGGTGATTATAGACGCGTCTGTGTTCTCGCTGCTGGTCAAACTAGCCTTAGAGATATCGCTGCCTGCAAAACTGTGCGTCTTCTTCACGCTATTGCGACCCAGCTCGTCTAGAATGCATGATGATGGATTCAGTCGCGTGATTATCTCGCACTTGAGGCTTGCAATATTTTTGCCGATGTCGTTTATTTGCATCGCTTGCCCCTGTTAGCAATGATAAATAATTTAGTAGTAAATAATTTAGTAATATTCAAAAAGGCGGAATTTATAAAATATTTCAAAAATAAGAGCATAGATTTTTCAGAGAAAATTTATCTTTATAAATTTGTCCTCTTCATATTACTTGTTATCAATGTATAATTCTTGTATAAACACGTAAGTCTTTATTATTCTTATATAAAAGTTACAGATTGTCTCACGCGACTAGATTTCTATACGTTATCCATGTAAAAATTTTCTCAAATTACCTGTGAATTTTCCGAATTTTGCGGATTTTTATTGATATCAGTGTTAACCAAGACATCCGCAGGCAGTGTCGCGTGATCCCGTTTGCTCTTAATACAATTCTTATTGTACCGCCTGAGCATTGCGATCTCCAGCTGCTGGTTTCTGATGACATTGTCCTTCTCGCAGAGCATCTGCCTGATTGACTTCTGCTCCTGCTTGAGGCGCGCTTCCAGGAACAATAATGCCCGTAATATCTTCGAGAGCTGTTGATCTCGCAAAATCCTTTCGGATTCGTGGCCGGCTGTACGATGATCTAGCTCTTTCATCAGTTCCCGGCATCTTTTCGTCGCAGCCTTCAAATCGTCACGGGTGCGCGCTAGTTCTTGCTTGAGCGTTCGGACCTCGGTTTCCATCTTAAAAACACGAATTTTACACTAATTGTAAGACATTTACATTCTCTAATTCAGAAGAAATTACAACAACGAATTTTAATTGTTCAATTTGGAATCAATTGCGAAGACATATTAGACTTGTTTTCTATCTTTATATATTTTTCAAGTAACATTGAATTGTTTTGAACAATTAAATAATTTAGTTACATAAAAGCAACATTCCTCGCGAGATTGTTTTCAGCAGTATTTTTTTTTTGTTTTTCAAATTTCTATAAATGTCGCGCTCACGAGACACATGACTCGTATTCGTACAATGCGGATCAAGATAAGATAATCATCTTACATGCACATGCAAGATATGAATGCCGTCAACGTCTGCACAAAATCAAGGAACAATACTTCGGCCTTGCTTCTCATACACATGAAAGAAGAAGAGTTTCTCGACCGAGCTGACTTGTGAAAGAGAAACGTCTGCGTGCGTTCGGATGATGACAAGAAGGGACGAAACCAGACCGGCCTCTACATAGGACCGGAAGGACCTGACCCGAGGAACCGGTAAGTCATATATATATAGTTCGCGCGATAGAACGATAGCGACGTGAGATCCATTGTTAGGCAAATACTTATCGACTTAACGTGCTGAATGTCTAAAAAAGCGAAGTAGAGACATTATTTATATTATGATTCATATCTAATAATCCTGCGCTTTTTTTTATTTAGACGGCATCAGTTATTTTTAAATCTTCTTAACGTTTTCCTAGAACAGCATCAGATTTCTAATTCCGTGTGTGTGCGATTAAAAGTTGTAGTCTAGAAAAGAAAACCGCAAAGCGATCTTCTCTGCTAGTCGATTTAACGCCGTTCTCAAGTCGGCAAGCGATCTAACGACGATGCAGCTAAAGTGCAAGGCGCAATCACATGTGGTTTATTCGCGGTTGGATGCTCTGTGTTGTGCGTATCTTTCCTTAACAGGACAGTTCAGAATGACTCGACATTCGGCGAATCTTTGAATCGATAGAGTCGCGCAAGCTGATATATTAAATCGAGATGCTAATCACATTGCTAATCACGAGGAACAAGACCTCTTCAATAAACGAGCGAACGCACAAACGATTTTTAAGCGGCTGAATTGTATGCGATTTCGAAGAGGAAGAGCCAAAAGATTAAAAAAAAAAAAAAAAAAACATGTTCAAAGATAGCTAAAGGAAATTAAGTAGTTTAGTATGTTTATCTCTATCGTTCTCTATTCTTTATATTCTTATATCTTTTCTTTCATGTACATAATAATGTAACTTAATTTTTTAAACAAAGACATTTTTTCCTCAAAAAGATTGAATATATTATTGAATATATAAATTAATTATCAGTCTTGGCAAAAAAAGATAAGCATTTTCTTCCTATCAAAAATTTTTTCGCGCGTTGCACAGGCGAAACAATCACGCGCATCCGGAATATATGCGCTCTCCGAAGAAGAATGTTAACGGATGCGCGCACAAAGATTCTTCTGTAAAATTCTTAAGAAGTTTGTGCGGAGCGGGCCGCGATTACAAGGTTACCGAGTCATCAGGACGGAAGTTTCTCAGAGATCGCTGGCGACTCGCCATAAATTACATGCTCCTGGCTTCCAGAGAAGCGAACAGATCTCACGAGACACATTTTTACATGTAAAAATGCAAAGAACGACGAGCTTTGAATAATCTTTTATGAAAATTGAAAATTTAGTCTCGAAAAAATTTAGATCTTTTCGTCAAGTTTCGTTATATTTACAAAGAAAATCACTCGATGTCGGTCAACAATCCTCTGCGTGGCAGCTGCGATAATGACCGTGAAAAGTCATTGCTGTGGCGCAAGAACACCTAGACAAGCATCACGGATGAAAAAGAGCGGATGTGCCGCGGCACATTCCCTGCAGGAAGACAAGTATGACACAGCACGTATGTACGTATATATTAGTTTCATATTTTTTCACTGTTATACAACCGGATAGGAAGACGACTTCTTCCTGCGACTCGATACCGACGATCGATCAATCGATCGGATTTGACGAATTCACAAGCAGATAGGTCGATTTGTATATCTATACGAAAAAGTGTGTTGCAGAACTTTCTCTTTTCCTCGAACAACGGTTTTTCGGTCCACGCTCGGAGGCGCGCAATTGGAGGTCAAGCGATTCAGCTCGAGACACATCGGGGATCGCCGTACAGTTATCCGCCTTTGTGCGCTCGCCACGAAATCTCGTCTTGATCTCAACCGCTGATCGACTTTGGAATCGCCTCGTGAACTCGTTTCGTACGGCATTCTTCGACTTTACAATCGTTCGAGAGTCGTAAACGTATAAATGAAGAAAAGTTTGATAAAAGAAAAGATGCGAAAACAGTTGCGTCTTCGACGCCTTATGGACGAAGCGGTTCACCCGGTGACGTCGCGCTTCCGTGTCGTTGCGTTCCGCGGTCTGATGAATGGAGTACGTACTTTCTCTCCGACACGTTGCATATAACACCGACTGCATTTGCGCGCGGACTGCAACAGCTGCACGCGCGATCAGATGCAATACACTCGGTATTGTTATGTTCGCAAGCCGGCACCGTATATACATTCCCTCCCGCTCAAACGAACGTGTGCGCGACTGCGGAACGTACAAAGAATAGCCAGGTGTCGTTATTCTCTAACAGTTTCCGACTGTCAACACTATCCAACTTCATCGAAATACTCTTCGCAACCGATCGTCCGTATAATTGATTAATCAAATACAACAAGATTACCGAACAATACATTTCCGAACTTTTTAACGAATGAGAAGAGACAATTTTTTGAAGACTAATGTGCCGAATTCGAATTCAAATTTCGTCGAGAGAGAGATTTATAGACAATGAGATAAAATAATCTCAGAAGTGGTCGTTTTGACAATATTTTCTCACCTATTGCAAATAAGTATTTTCTCCTTTATATGAGCTTTATATTGAAATCGACATCTATGCTATTCATTGTAAAAATATGTGAAATGAACGAAACATAATAATCGCGCTACTCGTTTAGGTTTTATGTGTTATTATTCATTTGAGGCGGACATTGTGTACAGTCTTCGCGAAGTCAATCACCTCGTAGAGTTTTTTACCTTTGCGAAACACTTCTTCGTTCACATTATCCTAAGACGATCTTTGCGTTGCGTTAGATTTCGCGAAGAGTTCTGCATAGTTTTCGATTGACGCACGCACTGCAATGTCGCGGCCGAATTTCACCTCGCGCGGCATTCCACCGCGCGCGCTTCGAGGTCTTCCCTGGAGCACCAACACAGCCGTCTCTCGGAGGTCCGGTGGATCTCAACTAGCTTAGCGGAACGTCTTGAGCCTGCTCGGACGAAGGCGTCTCATCTCGACGGGATAAATTAACACGTTATACGCGGCAAAGAAGAAATCGAATTTAAACGCGACGATGATGTCGCAAAAAAAAAAGAAAAAAGCTCGGGACTCTATGTTAACGAAGTGCAAAGGAACACGAACAAGACAGACTGTGAAGCTGACTTCGACTGGTCAGTGAACACTCGGTTCACTGCCGAGTCGTCGCCGAGAAACGATGGAAGGGAGAGAGTGTTGTTCGCTCAGGCTCGGAATTTAAAAACCAGAATTCTTCAAATGTGCTTTAGCTGTCATCTCTGTCATTATTTAGCAAATTTAGCTGATGAATTTTTTTTAATTCTCGAATACTTTTCTTTTATAAGTTATGGTTTTTGTTCATTTTTGAAAATACCTCGAATCACATTTTACAAAACATATTATGGAACACGTTAAAAGGAAAAACATTTTATGAGCAATTTGACAAGTCTAGAATATATTAAAAAGAAATGTGTGTAAAAAAAGCAAATATAAATGAGTTATACAATAATTAACTATACAAATTAGAAAAAACAGTTTTAGTTTGCATGTACAAAGAATTCTTTCTTATAGGTACTGCTTATTCACGAAATAATTCCGATTGCATTTTTTTGTCGCAATGTGAGTTTAATTAAGCGACGAAGATTAAGATTAGGAATGAAACGTCGACGACTCCAGCCCTGGGCCAAGTCGACAGCGAGCAGGAGGAAGAAAGTAAAATAAGCAGATATACGAAAGAGGAAAGGAAGAAAGAGAGAGATGCGAGTTTACCTCACACAGGTGTGCGTGTGTGTACGTGCGTTCGTATATACACGATTGGTCCATCGTGCCTAGATGGAAACAGGTAGGACCACCGATGAGACCGTCTACATAATGTAAACGTGAACGAAACGTATCTTTTCCCATATAAAACGAGAGACTCGTCTCGCTGTTCTCGAGTCAGTCGAGATTTTGACTTATCTTTTACAATTATAACATTAAATCCCCCTAAACAAAGTCTTTTTTGCTTTTACGAGACTTTATGAACGAAAAGAATAGAATTTTTAAACGAGAAATTTCTCGAAATAATAACAGAAAAAAATCATTCGAGAATTTACCCTTTGTTCTCTCTTGTGACACGATCATTGTCATACAACGATCAGCCACGGTAAAGGTTGTCACCAGATAGCGTTTAACGATATCCGGCTTGAATGTGAAAGGGAACGTCGTGTCGCGCACCGGCAAGTCCCTCTTCGTCGTCGTCATGACTACGTGATAACGATAACGGGACAATGAACACTTGGATCGATCGGCATGCGTGTTTTTTTTTTTTTTTTTTTTATAAAAACGATGACAAAGTCAAGTCCAGTTGAATGTATATATCTTTACTATCAAGATATTCTTCTTCTCTTCAGTCTAATAAAAACTAGATAAAATATTTCCTACAAAATAGAATGCGATATATATACATATGATTCTAAAAGATACATCGATGATTTTTGTGTGTCTGCGCTCGCAAAATATAGTTTAGTTACGAAATGAGTCACCGCGTTCTTTTTATTCTTTATGTATAACATACAGCGCAATAACAATTAAATTATTTACAGAATGTATGCGTAATTAAAACAATTTTGAGTGCAAACCATCAGTCTTGCGTTTTACTATACATGACAAAGATCGTAATTTCAAGATGATTTTTAGAATGGTTTTCTCCTTATAATTCGATTTTCCGCAGAAAAAAAAAACAAAAAGCTACGTATTAGGCGGACGACGTAACGCATAAATGTCTACTCTTTTGCGACAAACGCAAAAAATATTATCTAAGGAAACAGCTATTGTATTATTGCCGACGTTAATGAATACTTGCTACCGGTCAACCGACCGCAAAATTCCGGTTTTACGTGAATATGAACGTCCTGTCGAATGATTACGTCATTCCTTATCACGGTATTTCGCGTTGGCTTATTCTTATCGTCAACTTTTCCCGACATATATGTGTGTGATCCTTCTATATTCGATCCCGTAAAAAGCAAGATGTTAAAAAACGTGAAAACTATAAAATCCGAAAGCGCCGATAACGCACTTTATGACTGTGACTCATTTCTGTTTGTGTTTCTCGAGATAGCAGAAGAACGGGAGTGAAAAAACTTTGCGTATTTTTCGAAAAAAGTATTTTTCTATACAAAAATCATATAAGTAGTTTGATATTTTTCACGAGATACTCGAACGTCGTATATAGATGACGAGTTCCAACGCGAGGAGGATGATTATTCTGCGCACCGCGAGAGAGAGAAGATCTGAACGGTTCTTTGCAGGCATGAGAAAACAATTCTAAGAATCGCGGTAAAACGGCGGTAATGCAGATAAAATCATCGCCACCGAGTAATGATCGTGTCTCGCATGTGTGTTATCTTATCGGTGCGGAATATCTTATTTTTTAAAACTCGGTTACTGTGTATATACTACCGAAAGTGGAGCGGTACTTTGGACGCGTTTCTATTGCAGATCAGTTATCTGTGAGAAAAACCTGTCCGTGTATTTTCGTAAAAGTCCGCTTTGAAAAATACTAAGCGTTCTGCACGATTTCTTCGGCAAAAGACAACGACAGAAAAGTGACGTCGGAAGTGCGGCCTGTTCGTAAAGTTATATCGTAGCGTTCCCTCACAAGGAGTTATTTTTATTCTAACATCAATATCAAGGATCGACGTCAGCGTTTAGTTCATTAAGTTACAGTGATATATCGAGACGCAAGAGAACTTTGCAGGAGTCTGCTAAATTAATATTGCGCGAATTAATAATTTGTTGTCACGTGATTGCACGCGACGTGACAATTTCACATAAGCGGCCTGTCAAAGATTTGCAGGACTTTCGCTCCACACTGGTCTCTCCTGTATAGAGAAAACTGGTTAATCACTTTTTTTTTCGCATGCACTATCGCCTGCATTCCGCTCTAATTGTTGCCCGCACTTTTCTCTTATCGTCATTATATCCGCAATCATATTCGAAAGTATGATAATACACTTGATCGCGATATGCTTGATGATTCGAACATGAGAGAGAAAACTCCTCGAAGCTGTAGCATACATGTACAAAATTGTTTCATACGTGTGTGTTACTTTAATTATGTTTAACGTCAAAGTCATCGAAGTCTTTTTAAATGTCTCGTATGGAAAATGTAATTTGAAACTCTGAAGAATATAATCCCAGCGAGAGTTATAAAATGTGTTCTCTAAAACGCATTATTCCACGAGCATTTTCGCAGGGATTAAACCTGCAAGTTAACGATAACTCGCGCTCTTTTCTCTACGTGAGATACTGCAATGTCTTCCTCATTGTATAGGCGGAGAGACAATGAACAGATATTATACGAGAAACGAAGAGTAGAATAAAGAGGATCTCGCGGAAAGACCCGGCGGTCCAGCCATTGCAGCCTCCGGCTGTCCATTAGATCAAACGTGTGTGATAGCTCTCGACTACGATTGTTACGCTCGGCGTCGCGCAAAAATGCGCAGCATTTGCGCGGGAGTATGATGATCGCGCATATACACCGCAATCAATTCCTCGCATTTACACAGATTCTGACGGAAAAATCAAGACTTTGAAAATGACGACTTTGAAAAAGACGCGATATAAGACGTCTATACGTGAACTCTGAAGAGATGTCTGTGACTCAAACGTGAACTTGATATGAATAAAGCTTTATATGTCACGAAAATATATCTAGAGGGTATAGTTTCTTTTTTACGCGCAATTACGCGGTGAAATGTCGTTATTTCTTCCTCTCCTCTAATTGTCGAGCCGGACAATATCTCCTAAAATTATATACATTCTTTGCGATTAAGCAGAATCAATTTTCTCAGGTCAAGTTGCTCAAGATTTCGATTCCTGATGAACGTTCTGTTTGGTTCCTGATTTCTTGTAATTCTCATGCATTGCGCATCGCGCATGCTCTCGTTTCGCTTTTCTCTCGCGCGAGGAAACGATCGGCCTTGAACCCTCTCGCGACCTTGACGCGAGAAGCGACAGAATCCTATTGATTATCTGCACGCAGAGCCCTGACAAATTATTTAATTATCCGATATTTATCTGATTTGAGACGGTCGTATTCGCGAGCGCATCACGGGATCCATTAAAATGGATTTGCACGCCTCGCTCTCGATCGCGCTACGCGTGGCGAAAGAAAAGCAAGTCGGATGATGCTTGAGCAAAAACAACCTAATAAAATTCCCGGAGAATGAGGAAAATAAACTTATCGTCTCTGTCATTAGGATTTGATATCGGCGATGTAAATAGAACATTCCCATATAAAAGAGCGATGCAGAGTATAGCTTGCATAATTAATTATGTTATTATATTACAAAACCGTAGATAATTGTGGTTTTTGAGAGAGGAATCTCACAACTTTCCGCTTTTGAATGATTTTTCCCAAGTTTCGCAGACAGTTTATCTCTGAACAAAAAACTCATTCTTTCCTTTGCCTTACGATGTTTATTCTTGTTGTAAATTTGCTTTCATTTTCGGTTTTGTTCTTCAGTTTCTGATGAGCCCAGACAAAAAAAACACCAGTTCATTTCTCGAGAAGAGACCATCAAGTTTCACGCGTGTAAATTGATTTTTCACTCGACTATACGCTTTTTTTATGTTATTTTCTTGACAGTCGATTAATTTTCTCTTCTTCTTTTTCCCTTCTCTATTTTTCTCTCATTAAATTTTAAGCCGCATTACGTCACATATGTTTGTTAATTAGTGATCAATATCCTAAATATGTATATATATATATACACACCTGTGTGTGTGTGTGTGTGTGTGTATTCAAACATTCTCTTAAAAACTTTACTTGAAACTTACTCAAACCAATAAAGCTTTTAACTCTTTTTCTGCAAAAAAATGAGGTTTCAAAGAGATGGAAGAATATCATTCTCTGGAACATGTGCCGCTCTTTCCAGGTCAGGCATGCGCGTGTCAAGCAATCGCCGCCGATACCTCAAGAGATCAGTGGCGCAAGGTGAGAGACACGACACGTTCGGGACACACGTCCGAACATACGTAATGTCACGCATGTATCCGGAGAGCAGAATGCACGTGGCACGTGCGCCGAT
>QVOB01011297.1:0-10464 GCA_014839585.1 Pseudomyrmex concolor | reverse complement strand
CTCAATATCTCTCTGCAAGTTATCCCTACAAATTTCTAGAAGTGCTTCGCAGAAAGTACTCGGCCTAGGCTTTCTGCGAAGCACTTCTAAAAATTAGTAGGTATGACTCGCAGAGAGATATTGAGGGAAACATGCGGCAAATACGCGAGGCAATACTATATTTCGAAATATACATATGTATATGTATATTTAATATACATGTATATTTGTATGTATATATGTATATTTAATATACATATATACATGTATATTTCGGTACGTAGTTAAACTTAGTGTGAGCGATTTTCAATGTGACTGCGTTTTACGACCATCGATAAAAACCAAAAAGGCTGTTGTCGGAGACCGTAATAGCTTCGATAAAATATATCACCTCCAAAATATATCGCCTCCAAAATATATCGCCATATTAGTAACACGCATAATGTGTGACCTCGCCGCCGCGATTCGAAACTTACCGGCAAAATATCCTTTTGTGATCGCGCACGTGTCACGCGTGTCCTTCTGCTTCTCGCGCACGTGTATAAGTTGCGTTGCGGCCTTCGGTGATTCACTGTCGAATGCACCTGAAATCGCGCTGCTAAATCAACTGGGAGACCCTTCCAAGGGGGTGTGATCGATAAAAGTAGGCTCTATGTCGGTCTAATTCCCGTTCTCCTTTGAAGTTCCTTCTCTGCGCTTTCTTCTCCTCTTCGACGTTTCTCGTTTCTCTATTACGTTTCTCGTAGAAAATCCGACAAATGTGTGTTACACGAAGAGAAGACGACTTTCGATTGTGTATTGTAATTTTTTTTTTTTTTTTTTTTCTTACAGAGAAATGTTCCTTTTCTCCTTATTTGCTCGCGCGCGGCCTCACGAACCGTGACGGGATAACGCGTGGTGCATGACGATCCTGTCGATTGCGTTTCACCGCGAAATGCAGAAATTATCGCGCAACGCGCGTGCATAACACGCTGCTGCTCACATGACCGTGATCGGCAGCAGTGTGGGTTAGTTAAAAGTGTTAAGGCGAGCACAGCTTGAATCGGAACGAGGTTAATTAGTTTCTCGAACGGGATAACAAGGTTGAACGTGAAAATATCGTCATCCGGAAATCCAATGTGATTTATCGTATTATGCGAATAGTATCTTTCTCTTTCGACGATAAGAGGCTTGTCGTTGTTTCTTCTTCTTCTTTCCGTCGTTTCTTCGCGACGAAAGGAAAGCGGCACGGAGAGTTGACTTTTTTAAAGCCACTTCTCTCGCGCAAAAGAAAAACCGTACGTTGTACATACGGTAAGCGAACCGAGCATTTTTTCGGGAAAACAGAGAGCTATCGCACGCGCCCCAGATTTCGACGTGTGCAACTCGATACTCGCGCGAAAGCGAGTCCGTTTGTCGCGCGCGCGTGTGGGAGTTCTCGAAGATCAGCGCGTTTGCGTATAATTCGTCGCAATTGCCGTCTGGAAATTTCGTTTGTAATTTTGCCCGTTTGTCCAACGCTTATTAGGTCCCTGACCATTTAACCCCCGCCGACGTTAATTATGCTCGGTCCCGGGTGACTCGCGCTACTGCTATCTGACGCTGTTTGACATTAACCGTATTATCGTGTAGTTTTCTTCGTGAGTACAAAATATATTTATTACGTTTAACGTAATAAGTTTTTTGTTAAAACAGTAAAAGAAAAGAATAGATCGTGAGATCGCATCCGACAGTTCGAACATTAAAATAATCCAGTTCTGAATTTGGACACAAATCGATCACATGTCGTGCTACTCGAACGTTCTAATTCCTGTTTCCTATAGTTATTTCAGACGCTCTAACGATTTCCTTCCCATTCGCTCGGCATGCAATTTCTGGTACGCGCACCGTATCGATTTTGATATCCCAAAGGCGCGGATAAAATTTCGAGGATTCCGAATCCGTAAAAATAATCGTGAACCTTCTAAAGCTTCTTTCTTATCTTCGATTTAAGAAACGTGAGTGAAATTGCTGAATTTTTCGCGCGAAAAGAAAAGGATATTATGTGACTCACAGCTTTAATGATAATAAGTCATTTCTTTTTATATTGCTAGCTTTATATCATGTTTAAAAATAAAACTTAAGTAGACCAGCTTGATTTCACCTTTAGCGAAATTCGAAAGCGCATTAATATATATCGAGTATCGAACAAGAATTGACGATAAGAGTAATTAACGTGCTGGATAACACGTGTTTCTAGTCGAGCAGATTTATTAACATCCGGCAAGACATGATACAATTATCTTAATCACATTATCTTGCACGCAGATATGTAGGTACAGAGATATGTAAATTGTTACGCGTAACAATAGCAAGTTTGTTTTTTATAATTGTAGATAACCATTATTATATTTTATTGCAATTGTAAATTTAACGTGTTATTTTATATTATCTTATAATTGTCGATTTTGAGAAAATCGATGATCATTGATCGAGCATTTATCTTATATCCCAGCTTTTGTTGTCAAAAACAAAGTGTCGCTAACAAAACATCATGAATAGATACGGATAAACGAGAGAAAGCTGACGCAATTAAATTTGCAAACGGGTCGCAATGGCATGCACGTAATTCGTTTGTATGCATGTCCCGCACTCGTACATGTAGAACAGTTCATGTATTGTATGCTCTGCATGTCGTCGGAAAAAAAAAACGATTCAGTTGATTCTTTTTCTCGTTATTTCCCGCTAAATAAATAAAAGAAAAAATCAAACAAAAAAACGAACTCGGATCGTAAAACTAATTTGTTCGCGAGTAATTTACCGCGACGGAGAAGCTTTCCGATCAGAAAATTTGATCTCTTTGTTAGCGCGATTAGAAGTAATGGAATTCTCGAGACGAGACGGGAATGTTCCGTCTCTCGTTTACTTCTTCACATAGTCTTTGAAGAAACGAGAGGTTCTTCGCGTTCTTTGGGATACGTTCGACAAACTGAACGTATTGTTTTCATGTAACTTCTGAAAGGTCAGAAGAGACGAGCAACTACGTTCCGCAGAAACGTCGGCAGAATCGATAGTAAAAGGCCAGCATTGAGTCTCTATTCTGTAATACGCTCTAGCTGCGAAAGAAGTTACATGTGTACATGTTTTATTCGCTTTATATACGCTGTTACGTTACGACTGTTAAATTTGCAATAAGTGAATTAATTTTATATTATAAGTTGCTTACAGTTTTTTTTTTTTCAGTAAACACTACTTCAGAATCAAATAAAATGAATTAATAATCGAAAGAACAAACAAAACTGTGTGTCCGCGCTTGTGTATTCATAATCATTTATTCATTTTACGTGTTATATAAATTAAGATCGAATTTTAATTGAATTTTCGCGCGCGAATCATAAGCGTGCAAAAGCGGCTTATCGATAGCGACGGTAATAGAATGCACTTTACACATAAGAGAATGGCGAGCAGTTAAAGACCGAGAAATACGATCGGACATTGTCGGCGCCGCGGATCTGATAAGCCTAATCGCGGCGAAAGCCTCGAATAAATCGGCCTCGGGGTGCCGCAGGCTTACATAAGACCGTGTAGCGTTCAGATAAAGACATGCATTATTCCGTCACGAGTAAACTTTCCAGTCCGCGCGAAAACCGAGGTGTATTTTCGGACGTTACTCAAACGTCTCGAAGATACCAAAATCCGATACGCAAGCTCCGACAAACACTGATACGTGCTATTGTTTCATCATCACGGGATTACGAGAGAAAAACACATCGCGGTTTGTGCCAGTATGTGATCGAAAGCGAGACGTACGCATAACGCACGTAAAACACACACGCGCGCGCGCGCGTGCAAAACCGGTGAAGCTGTGTGCTCGAGCGCGCGCAAGAGTGTTCAAGCCCGGCCGGCTTTCTCTACTTAATCGATCATGCGTTGTAACGCGCGCGCTATGGCTATAGACCGATATAGTTGTCCCGATTCTATCCAGTTCCAGTTCACGCATAAATTTATTAAGGGCTTGCCTGCGCGAACATGAAAACACATCCGAGGAAGTGACCGGCCGGTAGGATTGTTATCGCGCGGTCGATTTTCACGCCACGGAAGGCTTCATATACGCGTGTCGCTACGAAACAGAGCAAACAATATTCGATTAGCGCGCGTAAACCGTGCGTGAATTTTTTTTTTCACTCGTTAAGGTTTGTGCAATCGAAAAAAACACTTTCGATTCCCTCGATGGTTTCAATTCAAGATTTCTATATATTTCAAGATTTCTATTTCTATATCTTTTTTCTCGAGATATTTACCGTTGCTACGAGATAGAAGAGAACGTTCGTGAAAAAAAAAAAAAGGAAACGCGAATTCCTATATGTCACACTTTCTGAAATTCACTGTGTACGTTTCACCTGTACGTTGTTCGTGATATTTTTTTTTTCCGTCCCAATTGTCGACTCGTCTCGTTAAATGCGCCTGATGCGGCGTTCCGTTCCGGAAGTACATTCAAAAGACCATTGTTGCGCTTCCGCGTACGTCTATATCCCTTATACGTTATTGCGCATGTATAATGCCATGTTATCCCGTATCATTATGGTGCATTTACTTGTAGAAAATGAGATGTGGCTTCACGAAGAGATGCGATAACGATTTAAATTTAATTAGAACTTTGTGCACCTGCTGCACTGAAAGTAAAGTTTGAGCAAACAATGCATAATGCTATTCATGTATTTCGCGCACGAAACTTTAGATGTAATTACGTTCCTGAAAGGGGCGTTTCTGCGGATGAGAGGGAGAGAGAGAGAGAGTTGCGGGAGGTCGTCAATTACCTCTTCCGTTATTGTCTTTTTGCAAAAAAAAAAAAACAAGAGAACGATCGCGCACAATGCGGTCCTATAAACGTATAACGACAAACCGATTGTGACAAATGACTGCACCATACGAGGCGAACAAACAAGTTCGCGACAATAGTTTGTAATATACTCGCAAATATATGCTCTCGCTGTGCGTTGTTTAAATCTCCACTAACTAATAATCGAATGCAATTTTGTTTCGATTAAAAAGAACGTCCGATGGGTTAATTAAATTCCATAAAAGCAATAACACCTCGTTTCTCGCGGATCCCGATTCCGGGGCAAAAATAGGTCAAGCGCGAGAAAATCCGAGCGGATTCCGCGCACTCACCGCGACCATATTCGAGCGCCGTTATGACGATTTTTAATGGCGCTTTATGGCCGATTAAGTTCCATCGACATATGTAGGTATACGAACGCGCCGTTTTATTTTGCCGTGACGCCGCGTCGACGTGCTCCGAATGACAAATTTTTTCTTCCGACAGAACTAAATGATACGTTGCAATTGTATCGCAATTTAATTGACAAAATTTTGTCCGCGTAAAATATTTTATTGCTTCGTATTTTGTTTTACGTATTTCGCACTGAACAAATATGTGGCTCGAGCGAAGACAAGAGCAAAAACAAAAAGCGAAAGAAATTCGATCAATATGGACAGTATGGACAAGGGTGTCAAATACGGAAATTGTCCATTTTGTCTGTAATATCCTCCTTTTTGGTTATACACAAGGTTACTCTCTATTCTTTGATCAAATAGAGGAAATCTTCCTATTACCGTTCCTATGACAACAAAATGGAAAGGACGTTCGATCGTTAAATGCGCGACGACGGAAGAATTCTTAATCTTTGCAGTCTCAAAAGCATATAGGAATCTCTCGAAAAAGGTTCCTCTGGACTTCTTCACGACCGTGAGATAACCGCGGTAAACGAAAAGTTAATCGACCGAAAAATCCAGGATATTTTGTCATTTAAATTTTAAATAATATTCCGTATTTTCCGTATTTTATAAATAATATTCGTGATTTTCCGCAACATTTGGCACAAAAAGCACGTAGGGATTACAACTAAAAATACACAGGATATTACGCAAGAATCGTAATTTGAATTTCACATAATCCAGTATGTTATCGGTCGATTATCGCGCGCTGGAGAAAGTCCACCCCGTGGAAAATTAATTTCGCACTAGTTATCGAGAAATCGCGATTAATTGCTTCAGCGGAGTGCAAGAAAATTTAGTAATTAAAACGTATATGTATATTATTTTTTGAATTTGCGTGTACGTCTCAGCGAGTACACAGGACATAAACAAGAATAAAATGCGACATTTCCAAGCACAACATATGTCCGATATCATTATATTCGATTGAAAAGATCCGACATTTTCCACATGATAATATCCGATCATATGCGTGACAAATTATTTCGCAATATATCACATGTATAGAAATATATTTTTAATTTTTATGCACACACACATATATTCTCCGTCACTCACTCACTCACTTAATCACTCACTCATTCTGTCCCCCTCTTTCGTGTGTGTTTAAAAATAAAAATGATGAAGCACTAATAATAACTCATTAATAACTCATTATCTCACGCGTTGAAACTAACACAATGACGCCACATTGCGGCTTATGCGCTTATAAACACAAGTAGAACTGTTACTTACTACTATATTACTCGGGTAATGTGTACCGAAACTTAGTCCACCCAATTATTCGCTCCACCGAATATACGTAGGCGGTAATGCATAAAGTTACCTTGTTGCTTAAGTTATGCATTGTATGCGCTCTGTTACAGAGTCGAGAAAGTTGTCGTAAAGTTTCACAAAAATTCCGCTAATAACGCGGCTTATAATAGCGAGAGAAGTTTTCTTGTTACCGATAGTTATAATTAGTCACAAAGTCGATCGAGAAGCGCAAACAAATCGTGAAATTCAACTTTGTTTCGACGGATGCTGTGGAAAAAAAGTGGGTTGTGTGAACACAAGCGTAACAATCATCGCTGGCGTGTTCGCAGATAATGCGTAATGTTGCGCATCGTATAATTTATATGCATATTCGTCTGTTCGCAATACGGCGCCACGCAAGCGTTTCCGCTTCGATTCAGTCACGCGATTGGAAGCCAGCCCACGAAATATCCTAACATCAAAGAAGACGGTTCCGCTGTTTCGTGCTGCTTCCTAAATTGCCGCCGCGTCGTTCAGTACAGAGTAAAAATTTAACCACCTGAAGCATTAAAAGCCTCGAAGTCTCGGCTCGGTTTCTACAGGTGGTGGAACGAAACTTTGTCGGAATCGTACAGGAGACTCGTAAATCAGAGACTAAAAATTTAGATGGCCGACTGCGAAAGCCAAAACATAGCCGATCTTTGTGTTGTGTAGCATTATATTTATTAAACAAACACATCTAGTGCTCTTTTGACATGTAACGTTAATTTTGAGTTTGTTTTGCCGAAAAGATGATCGAAACGCATGTTTCCACATTTATCTACGTTATTACCTCACATATTATTACACGCACATGCAAACGCGACGGTATTTTAGCTTTTTGAGGAATCGAAATTTTTTACATAGACAGTCGTGAGATCGTGTGCAATTATTTCAAACTCGTGATAAAAAAAAAAACCGATAATTGGTGCGGCAACATACGTCGATTGAAAGAGGTTCGAACAAACAAAGAGGAGCAGGATGAGACGGAACAGGCAACGGACGAGGAAAGGGGGTGCGGCTGTCCCATCGTGCCGGGAAATCAAAGCACGAAGGACAAGGCGAGGGAAAACTCTTCTCGTCTCCTTTCCTCGCAACCTTCCGCCGGGAACTCTTTGGCTCGCGTGCATAACGCGCGGCATGAATTAAACATATGCTGTTCGCGATTCAGGCGACGGAGGTTAAGGCGAATGCCGAGAGGCGTCGTGGCAAGGAGATGAGATGTGGAATGAAAAGACGTCCCGGTGAAATTGGAGTCGAGCGGGAAGAAAGGCGGAAGAATGCGGTATATGATACATAGCTTATGTGTGCTGTGTGCATATGTTTCTCTGAGAGCCTCAGGCGTTGCGGAATCGTCGGGGTTTACAATACCCGTGGATATAGAAGCTGAGCTCGTCGAAATTATTCAATTAAATTGCACATTATATGTACGGTAGAAGCAGGAAGACAATATAACAGGGCTTATATAATATGCATGTAAGGAAAGGATTTCAATGCTTTGTCATTGAAAACGTTCATCATCTCGATTCGGTTTCCATGATCTACAATTTACTTGTGAGACGACTACGCGTTTCTATAGGTGCGGCATCGATCTCGATTATTAGTTTATTCGCAGCGACGTCCATTTCTAATCGCGAGATACTCTGCCCAATGACTGGAAAGACAATAGCCCGAATATATGAGACTTATCCGGAAACTTGGCTCCAACATCGAGCACTGTAGTAAGAGGGGAAACTTGATACTCACCCCCGTGAGCGATTGCATCCGCGACGACCTCGCGTTCTCACCCTGCCCGCCTTAGAGTCATTCCCGGCGTGCGCTCGTTCGCCCTCGGCTATCTCCGTCGACAATCGGTTGCAACCCTCTCTACGGACGTACGGGATGACCGGGGAAGCAGGCAGCGGGTGAGGGCGCGGTCGAATGCGGGGGAACGAGCGGTTATGAGAAAGACGTATCTGTGACTTCGGTATGACCGTGTCAGAGCGATGAGATACGATCAGGTTTTTTTCTTGGGAGCACGTAGAGAAGTAAAGAGAGAAAAAAAACCAGAGCGCATACGTATACAATCTGCGTACTGTTTTTTTTTTTGCTAGTACACAAGCGTGTACGTATACGTGGAATACGCGTTCGTATACAATCGGCAGTCGTAACCCTTTGAAAGAAAAGAAGTTGAAGACGGAATACGCGCATATCCTTTTGCATGTAGGTGTACATAGACACCCGTATAATTCTCGCATATGATATGTTCCGAGTGGATTAGTAATGGGACCCGGTGCACTACGACGCGTTTCCCGATCGCTCTCCTTCTCCACCACCACCACTTGGATTAGATCCCTCTTCGCTCGAACTGTTCCTCTCGCGCTCTCCTCTCTTTCGTGCGCATGTTTCCCGCGTTGCCTCTCAGTCACCACCGTCCTTCGTCCATCCGCGCTCTAACTCCGTCGCGCAAACGCCTTGCTCGCGTTCTCCCCCACTATCCAGCGCCCCGTCTCTCTCGCGCGCGTTCTCTCACATCCTCTCCTCTCGCTTCTCTTACCCCCGCAGATATATGCTGGCGTAGCAGCGGCGGCGGCGGCGGCGGCGGTGGCGGTGGTGGTAGAGGTGGTGATGGTGGCGGCGGCGACGATAACAGCGGTGCTGCTGCTGCTGCTGCTGCTGCTGTTGTTGGTGTGTGCGCGCGCGGCGCTGCCTTAACAGCGTATCGGTGTGCGGACGGTGGTTTTAGACTCGAAGCTGCGGAAGAAGGGCCGCGAGCTCGGCCGTATTCCGATGGCCTGATACACACTGCGGGACGCGTTCATGAAGCTCCACTGCCTTGACTCGTCGAGTGAGTAGTAGAGTTTTGTGATATATTATTGTTCGCGGTCGCGCATTCCCGCACGACGGCGTTAAAGCGGGAGGTGAAAGCAAAGGGAAGGTACGGGGGAGGGAAATCTTCGCGGACGTGCCGTGTGTCGTACCCTGTTGTGCATCATTTTTTTCCTTCTTTCTGTTTTTGTCCTCCTTTCTATTCTCTATTCGCTCCCTTTCTCTCTGACACGACATAGTTGTTGTCGTGGAGAGAAAGAGACAGAGAGAGTGTATTCTTCTTACGTAAAAATTCGCGAATTATTTTGGTGAACCGACGAACGGTGGTGACCGACCACAATGGCAACGACGACGAGCGAATTTGTGTTCGTGAAAACGATCGACTACCGGCGACGCGACACCGCTACCAGGGAACGTCATGCTCCGAACATCGTCCCTCCGTGACGGCTGTTAAATCGGCGTGGGTCGATCGATCGAGAGAGAGAGAGAGAGAGAGAGAGAGAGAGAGAAAGAGAGACAGAGCCGGGGAGAGTAGGGGGAGGAAGAGGCGATTTTTAGCCGGCGAAGGGAACAGCGAGAGAGAGCGCTTCCTTCTCGAGGTCGATTAACAGCTGGCCCGAGGGACGCGAGTCGATTTCTTCGGCGTGGCCGTCGTCGTACCTCAAGCCGTGAGTGTTGAGGCGCAGTAAATATCGACCACGGGAGAGTGGAGGCTTAGCGATGCTAAAAAGTGGACCATTCGATCGGGCCACGTCACATCTCCTAGCGCTTCCGGCATCGAAAAGGCGCGAGATGCACTACGATTGCGAGTGTACATGTCTACATTTTCTCTACGGGGGAGGGGGTGGCTCGTGCGCTTCCGAGTATTAGCGCGCGAAACGCTTTGTCAAGTTTGCGTTTCTTCGCGACACGGAGTGTCTTCTCCGCCGAAGAGTCTCTCCGCTATAGTACAATAGACATCCCTCGGCGAAATAGACAAACGCGATGTTTGGTGGTGCAATCGATTTTTCGAATTCCGTCCGAAGAATGCTAAGCGCAGTTTTCAAAACCGAAACAACGGATACGTATCTATAGCGCGTTGTCACCGAGTTGTAGTATCTCGAGGTGTCAGTAAAAATATCACGATATCACAATTCTCTCATAGTTCCCGTTACGAATCATATCGAT
>QVOB01011296.1:0-10455 GCA_014839585.1 Pseudomyrmex concolor | reverse complement strand
AGAGAGAGAGAGAGAGAGAGAGAATTATATTACTTTAATGTTATCAAGTAATATCGCACTACAGATATACATTAGATATCAGAATGTTCCACGTGATATCTAAATTTTTGGGTTAACGTGTACAAAATATTTGCGTAAAAAAAATATACAACATTTCGGTTTGTTTTATATGAGAGCCAAACGAAAATTTTATATTTTAGCCATCGGGCAGTTAATAAATTTTGGCGAAATATTTTTAGACTGAATTTCCTTTTGCAATGATCGTAAATTATATATCGAACATTCAATAGCAAATTACTGCATGATTTATATTACTATCAATGTTAAATATATCATACGGTCATACGTCGTGTGATTTATGTCATTAATTTCATATTTTGCACAATTAGTTTGACATTTCGCATGGCGTGGCATATAACGCGCGTACATATTCAACATCGATGTACTACGCACTCGCGATACTATAATTAGATATGCATTCTATTTCATGGTCCGTTTATTATACTTCGATGAAATTTTGTATAAGTTCATTAAAATATAAAAACATCGCGCCTCATGATTTAATATCGTAAAAGTTTTACGTTAGTTTTCACTGCAGACTACTTGCTAATAACAATTGTAAGATCGTAGCTGCATGGAATCTCGTGATAACATTTTTACAACACACACACATACACACGCACATTCATAGAAAACTGCGCACAATACACGAGTTGCAGAATTTTCACGTTAAAAATATATTTATAAGCGCTCCTCCACTCGAGATACATACGCTGCATCGTTATATCGCAGATTGATTATTAGTCTCATTGGTACGACAGCAAATATAGAATACGTATTGTAAACAAAGGGTCAGAATCAAATATTCTCGCTATTAATTAAACGAGGAAACCGCGCATACACCGGCTTATTTGCCGATATGGCGGTCGCCCCTGAAGTTCGTGTGATTTGTACGCGACATACTTTCTGAGATTAGCCATCAATTGTATTTTTTTGAAATAATTTTCGTCGCGCTATTTTTTTTTCTGTCGCGGCAGGTTGACGCGATTTAAAATCTTGTAGACACGATAATAGAAAAATACAATGCTAATACAATGAGAAATAACAAAATGGGACAAAAAAAGAAGTATCGATATCCGACGAAGTTAGAAAAGACCAAAGCGAGTTGTGAATAGAAAGGATAAAGGGAGCAAAAGAATCAACTAGAGGCTGAGCGTTCATTAAGGCTGTAATGGAAAAACGTTAAACAGAAAACGCATTAACGTCAGTGTTAAGCTTGGTATCTTAAAAAGGAAACAGTAACAAGAATGCCCGAGAAGAAAAGAAAAATGGAGATGTTTGCTAATAAGATTTTCAATACATTGACTCATTAAGTATGAAACTTAACAATATATATATATGTTTGTCAAGTTTCGCTTAATAATCCAATATTAGTCTCTTATTTTGCAGCAATTACACGGACTGATTAATTCATTTCAAATCGGCTTCCAAACTATAATAATAATTTAGTGAATATTTTTAACATCGATAACAGACTCGCACAAAGTTATAGAAACTGCGATGTGTGTGTACGTGGTGCGAAAATACGAAAAGTCCGACTTTCTTATTGAACTGTCTCTTTTTCCGTAATTCAGTGTCTCGACGGCCATTTTAACTGCTGGAGATATTTCGTAATTCACGATCATAAGTTCGGCTGCATTGCGCAACTGGTACGAAATAATGTGCATGCGGCGGTTATTTATGTACACGACAGAATGTGATTTCGTTGCTTCGCTCGATCTCTCTGAGAACATAAAACGCATTCGGTATCGATATTCGCGTTATATTCGAGCAATATATTCCGCCTGTTGAGAAAGAGAGGGAGAGAGAGAGAGAAAATATATCTCTTGACCTGCGTCCCCGCGAAAGTGCCTCGGAGGGTTTTGTCAAGAAGCAACGCATTCAAAAATTCAGAATGGGCATCTTTCGAGAGTTCTCCAAGTTTTTCCGTCCTTTCTTTCACCATCGGTAAGTTTCGAGATGCACCACGCGTATATATATCGTATATATATACATATATATATATATATATTGGGCGAAACAGAATAATCCGTGTAATATTATTCATATGAAATAGATAGATTTTGTAGAGAGAGATACAAAATTAAAAGAAGAGCATGGAGTACGCAGAGTTAATGGATAACAACGTGTCTCTCTCTCGATGTTACTCTCTCACTTCCTTAATTAAAGTAGATAACTCTAAAGCTTCTTTCGTTGTGTATTACGAATTTAGTCCTTCCAATCTTTCGCGTCTTACGGTACGTACAATGAGTTTTACGGTACAAAAAAAAAAGACAAGCTTGGAAACATCGTCGCTAACAAACGTCAGTAAGTAAGGGGCGGCTTGATTGTGTTCCACAGGAAAAAGGAGAAAATCTGATGAGAATGCCGTTTGCTGCTCGTTATTACCGGTAGAAATAATGAAACGGACCGATTAATCCTTCGGATATCGCCGGGGCACCGAAGAGGAATGTCGAAGTAATGGATTTTCATTCGGCTTTTTATGATCGCGTTCCAAACCGAGAGAAGAGACGGCTTGACGTTTTCCCCTCCAACGCGCGTCTCGCGGTAGAACTTCGTTACGGCGTACAATTGCCATGAAATCTCGGATGCGTACACTTTGCCGAGTAAAACGCCAAAGGATCGGAAGATTTCGAGACTCCTCATAATGTCAGTGTTCTTGCCCCGGAACACACATCGCCGCTCTCTCTTTATCTTCGATCTCGCTCTCTTTATCGTATTCTTCCGGCCTTGGATACGCTCCCGTTACTCTGGTTTTAATTTCCGCCACAGCGAAATTCTACTTTTAATACGCTTTGAAGAATATGTACGAACGTGAGCTTTGTGCGCATTCCACGTTACATTGTACGATACATCTACGATAGTTGCGAACGATAATAATGTTATTCCAAAATGCTACCTTTGATTTACAATTGCTTTATCTCTTTAAAATGAACATCTTGTTATCATTATCTTGTATCCGTGTACTTTATATATCATTTTATTAATAAATTGTCTGTGTGTTGCTGTAAAACCGTGAATAAATATAATTTACACAAACTCGAGTATAATATTTCGTTTATATGCACGCATACATATTTGAGCAATTGTAATCTCGTATCTATTTCTCGTATTATTGCAGAAACGTCGCATGTGCGTTTTACTCGCGATCGACGTTTCTGAAAGCTTTCGACCGAATTCGTGCGATTCGTGCGAGATTAAAGCGATTTGTTGAATGAGAACAAACTGGTTTCTATGACGAGGGAGCCGGCGAGCATTTTCCAGGAAATCTGCAGAGGGTCGTATTATTTTGTAACCGGTCGGTTCGGTCGGCCATTGTATGGCATTATACGGATAAAAGCTCCGGCCGGCGTACCGGTATAACAGCAGAGATTTATTACGGATCGATATATAACTTCAGTCCTTGTCACTACTCCGATGAAATGTTTGTTGCGCAACGGCCGAAAATAAATCCCCTCTTACGCGGCACGTGCAAAACTTGTGCGCGAGCGATAATGCTGTGCGAGAGCGCGCGATATCTGCTGTTTTATATCCTGACTTGATTATTATTTGCAGGCTTTAAAGCTTCTGCTCCCGTGTGTTCTTCGGATGCTTCGGTAATATTGACATTCTCAACAAGATAGTAATTACCGTGTTTATTCCAACAACCTCCTATCTTCAATACTTATTATTTATCTTTCTTCTCTCCTCTCTCTCTCTATCTATCTCTTTTAAGAATATTTGTTGTTTAGCAGAGAATATCGTATTCCTATGAATACATATAAATATACGATATTTTAGATAAAAGATAAACGAAATAAACTTGTAACGGAAAACTGACGAGTGTCGGCATTTCGTGAGAATCCGTAGTTCGACTTCAAAGTTTTGAAGAAAACACTAATTCTTGTTCCCGCGAGCAAACAAAAACTATGAAGCACCGTGAGGAATTTCTATAAACTGAAATTTTTTGCCGCGGTAACAGCTGTTTGCGCGTGACAATTGCCAATGTGATTATCATACAGCAAGCTCGCGCATATCACTTTTCGGAGTTATATACCAAGAATAATACTGAGAAGATGATGAATGTATTGATAAAGAAATCAGAATAGCAGCGTATCGTCGAAAATGTCGATAACAAACTAGAAAGGGAATTGATGTTTGTCAGTTTTAGCTACGCTTTGTAACGTTAAAAAAATTCAACAGAGCAAAATTTCTCTGTTGTTTATTTTAGCTGATTCTGATTTATTCTCGTTTGAATATTCAGATACCATTATGAAGAGAAGATGCGGATAATTACTAAATTAACTAAAACATCGAATTTTTTAATAATAATAGTTTAATAATAATGAGTTTTTTAATATTATAAACTTTCACTTAATGAATATAAAATATTACTTCCCAGTTTCATAGAACATCGTCCCATCGTTAACCTTGTTTCACAATTGCTCTGTAAATAAACTGTACAGACAAAATAATGCTAATATTTGTTTCTTTCATTATCATGGTAGACACTTCGTTAGTTTGAGTACAACAATTAATCCACGTTGATTTGTGATAATTACATAATTAGCGCATTCAATGTAAATTTGACATTTAAGTGTGTTTAAATTATCATCGATCTTGCGCGCACAAAATTCTGCAAATGCTCCTTAATTCTTATTAAATTTTACGGCGCTAATAATTTCAGCGTAACGACGTGATTTATTGAGCCGTCTCTAAGTTCTCTATGGAAAGATCAATATTACATTTAAATTTATGACAGCACACTTAAGCTTGCAAATTAATATTGCGTGTAAAACCTTCAAGATTACAGTTTCTCCAAGATATATCTGGAAAAGGAAATGTGTTTCAAAATGTTTAAAATAATTGCACGTCCAACTGCTTCGTTTCTGGCACAATATATATGTATTTCACGACACACAATATCTCTAAAAGTTTTACAGCTATAGAAAAGTGCAACAATCGCAATATAAAGCAGATTTGTGTAAATGACGCAAAACTAATGCCAATTTGCGAATGGCAGCTCAAGCTTGCTAAAGCGCTCGTATTTTTTTCGATAATGTAACTTGAATGATTGAGACCCGGCGAAATGAACAGGAGAAACTCCAAACAATTTTTCACTTTACTTCCTTCTCTCGCGAAGAATTTCCGCAATCGGTCGTTACTGAAGCAGCAAATAAGCTGTTCCTTCTTCGATCGTGTCTATATAATTGTTCCACCTCGCTTAGGCTTAACTCAGTTGCCGCGACGCATATCGTAACGGCGCGGGCGGGCGGCTGAGAAGGTGGGTCATGGGGGATCGGCCTTATCTACCCTACCTATTGTGCGCGTAGTTAAGGTAGTTAATCATTTCGAAGTTTACAAGGTGTTAGGTGGTTAGCATCGCGGGAATTAATTTGTCGTGCGCGACGTCGCGGTAAATTGTCGGCGTGGAGTTGCCACCGTAGAGAGCTACTAGCTCCGGATAGTCCTGTTCGGTTGTAGTAGAAGAAGGGGGATGGGTGTCTGCGGGCCCTTTACATAGTGTCCGAACAGCGCATAAACTGGCGCGCAATAGCTCACCTCTATTTCGCGCCACAGAATATATCTTTCGTCCACGTCTTACATACATATATTACCGCATTTCCTTCGCGGTGAAATCATCTGAACATCAATCAAACGCCGCTGAATTTCCACTCAACAAGAGGATCGTGTGTGTAGAAATACGTCGTGAATAGATGCAATTTAACTTTTGCGACACAATGAGTACGTAATTCCTTTACAATTTGTGACTGCGACAGTTATTAATTCAATTCAGCGAAGCGTTTCGCGCTTGCTCGCGTTGCGTTATCGCAGCGCGCAGTCAGATTATCGGATTATATAATAGGTAACGCATTTGTCGCGGCGAGGAATCGTATCGAAATTATTATCTCTAGCATGCGCGCGCGTTTCCCGCGTTATTTCCTTTCCATCGAGCCGGCCGTCCGTCATGCGGAAGATCGCCGACCGCATTCGAACTTGAACGAGCGCGCACCAGCCCCTCGATAGAGGAGAGACGCATCACTAACCGCCAGTCCTTCGGTATCGCGGGCGATATCGTTTCCTCCTCCCGAATCTTTTTCTCCTCGCGCGCAGCAGAGAGATCTTTCCTCTCCTCTCTCTTTTTATCTCCGTCTTGCGATTGTGGCACTTCCAGACCACCGCGAACTTCTTGGCAATTCCGCTCGGCTGGTTGGACTCGGTGTGGAAAGGGCGGAAAACCCAGGCTTGCGAAGGGGATGAGCGGGAAATGCGCGCGCGCGTCTCGGTGTAACTTTCCCGCAGAAGCGTTACGTGCTACGTATGTACGACGGATTTCGAGCGTGGAATTTTCGCCGGTTTCCTCACCTTCCCTTCCCCCGCACTCGTCTCCCTTTCTCGCGCACGAAAACCGCCGCAACGTGCGCGCTCCGTGCTCGTACGACTGCAGTTACTCTCGCCGAGGACGAGCGTAGCGCGCGCCCAGGGATGGGTTGGGTTAATCGCAGGTGCATCTCTCCACGGAGTTTCCACGCTCGAATGGAAACTGGTTGCGGCGGTTTGCACGTGTTGTTAAGAGCGGCTGCGAACAGTTGTAAAGGCGTGGCCGATGATTATAATGCCACGGATATTGTCGTTCATGGCGATTTAATGCGGTCCCTCACGAAGTTACACCAGATGCGGCGATGCTCACCGTTGGAACATTTATGCGACGTAGTTTCTATCGCACTTTACTCCTCTTGCAACAATGATGAAACTACTTTTATTATTTGCTTGTAAATTATTTGTAAAAAAGAAACAAAAATACAAAAATCTCTCTTCTCTATCTCTGTGTTTGATTGAGTTAACAACAAATATTATATTTCGGCATTATGTCGAAGTCGGGAAAACTTCTATTTCTGGTTTGCCCCACACAACACTCTTTCTATACAGATGTGTTATTTGATATATCCGCAGGGGAGAAACTTCGAATGATTGTGACATCACGAGTTGTTAAATCAAATCCCGAACAAATAAGGTCGAAAAGTCACGTGCCATCGACTTTGCACCTACGAGCGAGGAGTATGCCGCCACTTCAGGATTTAGCGCCGATCGATAAATTATCGTTTAACCGGGGCGCAAAAAGCATCACGTACCGCGAAAACGGGAAAAAGTTTGGTTGGAAAATTCTAAACTGCGGAATGTTCGAGTCGTTTCGTACAGGCGAGCAATTAGATTTCATCAAACTGAAATGTCGCACACATCTGCGTGAAGTAACCGTCACGTGCGGTCCTTCTTCCGTGTACATATACTCGCGCCCACACTAACGACAATTTTATCCACTAATAAATCATTTGGGGCGTCTGGCTCGATTAACCGGCAATCTGCGTCCGTGCTGTATTCCTTCGATATTCGATATATATTAGCCGGCAACGCGGATCACTTTGCACAACGCGATCACTTCACGTTCTCTTCCTCGAGCCGGAGGTGTGCGACTCCTTCCCAGGGAATTCATCGATCGACGCCATCGATTTTCATCTAACGAGAAGTAAACGTCCGGAGGATGTTGTGCGACGAAGCCCGGATGTGAAATAATTTAGTAACTCGCGTGACAGTGACACGGCGAGATTGGCCGGAGCGAGCGCGTGAACTTAGTGGCCGGTAATCAGTGTTCTCAAAATCGACTAACTCTCACGCGCGTTCGGCGCTTCGCATGCGACATTAAGTTTCGCGCTGTCCCTCTAAATGAGTTTACGTGCCGGCGGAATCTATTATCCGATGTGTGTGTCTGACGAACAGCGTTAGTAACATATACTGTAAAACATCGGAACGAGATAGACTCGCATTGCGCTCTCCACGCTTTCTCTCTTTCTCTTTTCTCGCGTATTCAACATGAACAAATATATATACATAAGTAAGAAAGAGGAACCAGCCTCTCTCGGCGAAACGAGAAAGAGTCGGGAATCGAGTTCGCGAAACGCGAATCCGGTAATAAATGTTTTGAAAGTTTCTTTCAGAACCCTCCTCTGTACGTACCGGGCGGTAAGTTGCAAGGGACCGCGGCTATACGCGAGAGAAGAACGTAGTGTGCTTTGTGGCGCGACGATAAGGTTTACGTTGCCGCGATCTCTTTTGCGGCCGTGTAATGGGCGAAATATTACGTCTCTACCGATCTTGAAGTTAATAATACACTCGCGGCACACGTCATCGTTTTCTTTGTGAGCAACATCCGCTCGCAAACCCCTCTCCCGCACGCGTGTGAGTGTGGATACGGGTCGGACCGGGGTCGGCGTATAAGAGGGTTTTCGTGTACTCACTTGCCGGAAAGCGTAGTGTGTTAACTTTTTATCGATGGCGCGAGAGATCTGCTTCTTCGGGCGTGTAAGAAGCGAAAATCTCTCTTTGTGTACGTCGATATGTATATAGACTGCTTTTATATATATATATATATATATATATATATATAGATATATAGATTGCTGATAATAAACCGCCGCTTTATTGAATTATTGGTACATCTCTGACTCTGCGACAAACGCTATTCTGTGCGAACGGTCTCGATCATTATTGTCACGAGCAGATGAGTAAAGTTCAAGTATTAGCTTCTGCTTTCTGGCGACATATCGTATTTAAAATCGAAGAATAAAAGCTAAACAAAATATTGATAGTAACTTAAAATAATAATTAAATAAAAATGATTAATTTGATATTACTTTAGTATTTTACTGGAGATGATAAAAATTTACTAAAACGTTATCACAATTTATGCAATCTAGTTCGCCAATTTTCTTTTGCGATATGTAGCCTAAATACGTGAATCGATTCGATCTATTTTAAAATTTCGCGTCAAAATTTCACACTAGCACGGTTTTAATTCAAGAAAATTCGTATAAATAATATAGTCGAAAGAGCTCGAAAATTATTATCGGAAGTACAATATATCGCTTTTGCCGTTCGATACTTATCACACATAAGCCTTCCTCTTCTTCCTCCCCGCATGATGCGCGTTCCATTTTGCAGTTGGAATCGATTTATTTCATTTCCCACAACGAATTTCAGACGGGATCGATGCCAGACGGGATACACGTAATGGCCGGGTTCGGAACGTGACGAATTGTGTGGGCATATATATGTGTGCACGTCTCAGGAAAAGAATGTTCATTAAAATATAGATACGCGCGCGTATATGCACTCGACGTGCGCGTGTTTGTGTGCGCGCCTGAAAATGGTGGATCGCGGATAAAAAAAAAAAAAAAAAAGTAGACAAGGGAAGAAGAATCGCACTGTCCCGCCCTACTGTTAGCACAGTGGTGCATACCTATTTGCGACAGTTGGTACGCTGCCAAGATTGCTGATTCCCCGCGGCTATCGTAGTACCACTGTTCTACCTCTTTTATCCGAATACGTAAATCTATTGTGTCGCCGAGGACTGGGAGAGTGCATATATACGCGTGCCAAATATCCCGACGCTAGTCCGAAGCCTGGTCGACGTGCCGGGCTCTCGCCCCGTATGTGAAATATTTCAATTTTCCAAAAATTCCCACTCCAGCTCATCGTCCGTCATCGGCCAATCTGCCTCTCATCTCGTCGGCCGTACAAATGAGCTGCGGAGCGGAGACAACGACGACGACGATGAGCGACTAATGAGTTATGCCGGTAAAAACTGAGGAAAGGACTTACTAGCGGAGTCCGAAGATGGTTTGCCGCTCAATTCCGGGCTGAGTTTGGGGATTATTAGAGAAAGTTAATTCAGCGACAAGCCCTTCGTGGATAATTATATATTTGCAGGTATTGTATGTGTTCACCTTTTTCCTCCGCGCGTTGCATGCTACAAATTGAAACATGTAACTGCAAATAATTTAGAATTCATAGTTTAAATAAATTTATACATAGTTTAAATAAATTTATTTTGTTGACCACTATATTGTGTACTTCTATTTAACTAGTATTTGTCTCATAAATCTCTTATTAACTTCATTCATAAGTAATTTTCTGTTTCATATATTTGAAAAAATATCGTTTTAACATATAAATATTTAATTATTATTACGTACATTAAAATGATGTAGCTCGATTCGAAACTATTACTCAAAAGATATTTAAAGATGTTTTCTAATTCTATTGTTTACAACAATTATCGTTGTTTTTCTAATCTTATTCACTCTCTGTTATCCGTTCAATGTTTAATTGAGCTGATGTTAAATATAGCGATAGGTAACGATTGCTATTTCGAAATATATTGAAAAGATAATAAACGCAAATCAAATTTCTTTAACCCACAAAACTGTATAAAACTCATTAAATCAATTTCTAAATTTTACTTGTTATTTTGATAATATTTTTTTCATGTGTATATTTTCGAATAAAGTAAAATTAACAGTACTTTTTTCTAGCGCACGTAATCAAATAACGAAGCGCTATTTACATATTTCGTATTCG
>QVOB01011295.1:0-20753 GCA_014839585.1 Pseudomyrmex concolor | reverse complement strand
AAAAAAAAAAAAAAAAAAAAAAAAAAAAAAAAGAAAAACCAACCGCACACAAGAAACACCGAAGACGTACTCGAGACAAGTTGAGACGAGTTTTTCTAATAAATCGAAGAGAAGAATACAAAAACGGCACAGAATTTTGCGAACGTATTAAAAAAACCAGGAAAAAATGGTGGGAGAACTGGACGAGGTAGAGATAGGACGACTACCTCGTCAAGTTCTCCCACCACTACTTGTGTGCATCCTTCATCGCAACGTTGGATATTTTCCGAAATATTGTGCCTATCGATGATCTCGCAAGAAAACAAAAGATATTCAAACAAAAGATCGTGTGTTCGTGTTTCTCGTGTGCGCCAGTATTTTGCCTCGTTCTCATTAGCGAAATACATTAGCGTATTAACGGAAGATCTCCGCCCGCTCCCCCGGTCCACTCTCGGAATATATTTCCTTTTCGAGAAATCGCGTTTGTAACTCGATCGAGTAATCGCGCCCGTTAGCTCCGGGACTTGTATCGCTCGGGTAAAACGAGAAACACGATACGCACGGACGAGAGTCCGTTGCGTTTCGCGCGCGCTTTCATCCTAAATTCCTTTTACCCGGTGAGAACAAAGATTATTCGCTCAAAAAACAACACGCGCGTGTAATAACGTGCGTGACGTCATATCTCGGTTTCCCTGTCGAATGGTGAGGCGGGTTAATCGAGCGCGGAGAAAAAAAAATCCGCTGCCGGCTGCGTTTGTATTTATAAACCGGCGAGTTTAAAACGCGCGCGAGCGCACTATCAAACGAGCACGCCGTTTGTCACCGATGACGTCACTCGTCATTATTCAATTACAATGCAACGCGCGCGCGCGCGCGTTCTCGTTGTTCCCTTTTCAACTCGCGAAACCAATTGTTGCGGATAAAACAGTGCCGCGGCGAGTTTGTGGCGGCAACAATACCGGTTGCTAGAAAGCCTTTACATCGAGTTAAAGGAATGTGCGCGCCATGTGAACGCTTTAAAAGCGCCGATGTTTTCCTACTTGAAACAATGATTGCAACCTTGATTACATGCGTTTTATAGCATAAAATATATTTGCGCGTGTGCGCAACGCGACATCGGCGAATCTCTCGCAAAATGTTTAACGCGGGCAAATACTTTGCGCGAACACTTTTATGTTTTAAAGGATTTTTCGCAAACATTTTCTTGCATATTCGCGAGCGAGCAGCTCGGAAATAATTTAATCCTCTTTGTAGTGAATTTTCTCTTTCGAAAAGTCGAGTTTGTCGCGCGCGCGCTGAAATGTTCAAACGCACAACGACGCGTTAAAAAGGAGCGCGCGCTCCGAGAAAGAGAGAGAGAGAGCTCGAACGAAAAATACACGCGAGCGTAAATTTTCGTCGTCTTTTTCCCCACTTGCTTTTTACGCAAAAATACGCCGCGAGACTTTGTGGCATCCGTTTTCCCGCCGTGGCTTGTTATGAAATTCAGCTGTTCAAGCTGTGTGTTTCGCCGCGTTCGTAACTCGCGGCTCGACTTTCTAATAGTCTCTCTCTCTCGCGCGCGCGCTCGCGCCACGTCGGCGTAGCAACGCAGGGCCGCGCAATCGTTGACGATAATCTCGTTCGATACCTCGCTGCGCGTCGATATCCTCCCCTCTACGAGTCAACACGCTGGCGCGAGCATTTTATTTTTCCCTCCCCGAATAAATCATTCCAATTGCCGCGTTTCAGATATCGATATACGAGAGAAAGATTCGGGGATGTGTAACGAATATAACGGCGAGAAGAGGTCGGCGTGTGATTCCGCGGGAATCAATTGAAACCGCTGCGCCAGATTTGTTTTTTTTTTTTTTTTTTATTTCCGCCGTTGAAACAACCGACGAATTAACGAACGATAAATTAACGATAAGCGAGAAATAACGGCGTTTTCCCGCCGGGCGGCACGATGTAGATTAATTGACTCTCGATGATCTGAATTATGGTTCGCAAACGCGCTGTGTCACTGACATATACGGCGCGCGGAGAACTCGAGTATAAAATAATAACAAAATGCGGAGAAAGAGAGAACGGATAGAGGGAATATAAACGATATGAATTGTCGCCTTGTGCCGCGATCGGAATATCTGGCGAGATATTTGTCGAGTAACTATTTTTTTTACACACACACGCTTTTCTCATCTATTTTTCTCGTATCTTTCTTCTCGTATTTTATTCAATCAGCCAGTCGCAATTCGCGTTTGTTTCGAGCAAAATTACGAAATGTTACACGTGTAAAAGCGCCTCCGCGTCTCTTCTTCTCCGTCGCCGCGACTGCAATTTTCAAGCTTTAATAAAGCTAAGGAAGAAGAAGAGCTCGCGAGGATGCACTCCGTCCCTGAAACTCGATCTGCGTTCGCTCAACGTGAAAAAAGATATCGTAATCTCCGCCCGGTCGCAACTTAAACGCGCGCACGTGAGAGGAAACTTCATTGTACATTGCACGTTTATTTCAGCCGACCTCACCGCGCGTCTTTGGCACCTTTTCAGCCGCGATGTAAATGCGGCGTTTTTCGCGCGCGCGCGCACCCGCCGAACCCTCAAAACTGGTTCTGTGTCCGGACCGACTCGCAACCGGTCGCGGCAAGAAAGCTCATCAAATATTCAGCCAACTCGACGATGCAAGAGCTGATATTGACTTTGACAATACGCGCGAAAATATACGCGAGGAGGAAGGTGATCGTAAAAGTTTGCTCGTTGAATAAATCAAGCGCGGGTGAGTAAAAATGTAATTTTATGTCAATAAAAGAAGCGCAAAACATCGATTATAACGGATACACAGTACAGAAACGCGATGTCAAAATGTTCATTGGAATTTTTTTTTTTTAATCTGTTTTATAAATAAATTTGTATAAAAACAATTCCGCTTATTTATTACTTTTACGTCAAATCCTTTTATTAAAATTTCCTTGGTTAAAACTAACCAAGTGTACTACAATAGAAATCTAAATTCGAGCTCGGCTCTCGTCACCGTCGCGCGCGCAAGGCAATAAATATTAAAAACTTTCCGTTAATTTCTTGTTATTTTCTTTCAACTGTGGCACGGACCGTAACGCGACGCAGTACGTTGTGTTGGTTCCGCAAGATGCAGATGCCGTTACGAACTTTTAGACGCCGCGTGCAAACGAGAATTAAAGCTCTCTTTCTCTCCGCGAAACGATTAACCGGCGCGATACTTAAGACAGACTCCTATGTTACTTCCGCGCTCGCGCAACTATTGCGGCGCTCTGACCTGAATTTCCCATTTCTCCGAGAAAGATAATTTGTAGTTTGTTACGTGCGCGCGCGCTCCACAGCTGCTGCTGCGGCGCCTGATGACGATTCTCATTCGTCTCGTCGACGGACACGTCCCGTGAGAATTAATTCTTTTCCGCGGGAAAAGAGCGTTTCGTGTTGAAATTGTTTTATTCTCGCGCCGCGTAAAAAATGTATATCACATTAGAGCGCGTGACCCATTCGCGCTTGTAACGTTGTACTTCTCTTTTCTTGTGAAAATTGCAACGCGAAATAGCGCGCAATTCAAAGAGTGTAATTTCAACGACGCAAAGGTAACAATACAAGCGAGTTAAAAGTTTTAATTGTCACACGTTAAATGTTACACGTCGAGCGTGTAATAAAAAAAAAAAAAAAAAAAAATATCGCGGAACGTGTTGCGGTCGAAAATCTACGACTTCCGTATGGAAAGTTTGATCCTCGATGCGTTGCGCTTCGCGCGATTTGCTACGAATGAGATTCCGAGATGAAAACAAAAAAAAAAGGAGTAAGGTACGTGAAAGAGACCGCCGTTTCTAAAATCGCCATCATTGCTGGATGCCCGGTATACTCGGCCGATATGTACGTCGTAAAATACGTGTCGACGCGAACAGAAATGGCGGAATCAGAGCGTGACAACGTGTCCCGGTCTCGCCGTTGTGTCGCACGCATTTTACGCAAGCGACGCGGCGCGTAAGGTAAGGACGGACGGACACACCTCGCGTGTGCTCGAAGACAAATGGAAGTCGCACGGTGGATGATGAGACGACGTCGTCTGTTCATCATCGTCGTCTCGCGCGGTTTATTCTCGAAACTCATTAAGCATCTTATCGTCTTCTTGTTTTATAACAATTTAAAAAAAAAAAAAAAACTTTTTAATCGCGCATTAAAAATGTTAATGACGCTTTCATCCCGAGAGAAACATTGTCTTTGAAAAACTTGCACGAAGTGCATGCATACTTCGCGGTTTTACGCGTCAATATTCTTGAAACTCATTATAAATCTTTTATATAAATCTTTTATGCCCTTTATGCGTTGCAATTAATCTCGAACCTTTAAGTGTCGACATATAAAAATCCACCTTAAAACTTAATTATGGCGTTGCGACTGATAATAAAGCCGCGAAAGTGTCAATATCATACACTCTTGCGTCGCTTTTAAGAGACGTCGGAGAACACGTGTGTGTACATCGCGGTTTCATGAAAATCCGGGGAGGGAGAATATGATCTCGCATCGCGTCGCTTCATCAAAAATAACGGCGACGCTTCTGCCGACAATAATCGTTGTCCCAGTTTGCATAACGTGCGATAAGGTCGGCTAAGTAAAATGCATAACCGACGGCGACGACGACGTCTCGCAAGACGGAGGAAGAGAAGTATAATAGCCGCGCAAACACGATTATGCAAAGCCTTTCCTATGAATGATGCGAAACGGAACATGTCACCCGGGTAATTTCGCGTGTCGATCGATAAAAAAAAAAACAAACACACACACACATACACACACGGCGGCGGGAAGAAAGAGAGAGAGACGGAGTAAGGAAAACCGGAGCGAATTACGTAAGGTCGCGACACGTACTTGAATCCAGGTGTAACATCTGCCTTCAAGGCTCGCTTTTGTGTACCGATAATTTCGCAGCCGTGCGAGTTATGCACTTGTGCCACCGACAACATTCGCGCAATCGCGTTCCTCGAAATGGAATATTAATTGCGTGCGTGTATAACAATGCGGACGAATTACATCAGACGATGGATCATCACGAATGTTTTGACGAAATTTTTCGATCGAGCTAATGCGAGAGACCTATAGGGGATAAACGACAACAAGAAACACAACAGAATGACGCTGGACAAAAAAAAAAAAAAACTGGACAAATTAAAACTAGACTGAGTTGAGAAAAAAAAACTGTTGAATACATTAATAAAATAGGTTGTATAATATTATAATATGGCGGGCGAGATGCGACACGATTGTGGGAGAGAGATAACGAAGCTCGACACACGTAACTTGATCAAGTGCGTTTGGAGAAAAGGAAAGAAAGAGAGAGAGAAAGAAAGACAGCGGTGAGAGGCCGCGAAAGGAAAAAGACGCCTAATGACAGGCAGGGCTATTTTAAGGCGACCGGTTTGTGCGAACAAGTCACAAAGAGACTAAGCCTGTATCTCTCCCTGTTTGGAGCGGGAGTGTTGTGTGTGACGATGAGCGAGAGAAGTTTACGGATCGCGCGCGTCACGCTCGAGTTCCAGACCGCAAGCAAGAAACGACGCGAAAGAGAAAGAGAAACGCGCGGCGCGATCGATCGCGCGAACCTAACGTTCCTTTGTTTCCGACTGCAAAAGTTAATATTCTCGATTCCTCGAATTATCCTCGCTCAGATTACGACAAAGACACCGGTGATTATACAAATCGCGTAATTTGATTTTTCACGCTTTAACACGCTCGTCACATTGAGAAACACGCGAGCATCAGATTATTGAAGATAAAAACTAGAAAGAGAAACGGATAAATTTCACGGAATCGAAGAGATCGTTTTCTCGGATGTAAATTTCATTGATGACAAGATTTCATCGCAACGTGACGAAAATTATCAGTATTACGCCGATTAAATAACACAAACACATCGGTATCAAACGGTGTCAATAACACATCGAGTGTTGACAATTACCTGAGTGTGTGATAATGCACGATTTAGAGAGATGAGTAATGTTTCCGGTGTTGCGCGCGGGATCAAGGAAAACCACAAATCAGCGCGCTGTTTGACAAAATAAATTATTCATAGTCTCTAGGGAGTCAAAAAATCACGGTCATTTGTCAATTCAGCGTGTATTGTCGTTCCAGAACTTTAGACAAACAGAGATTTGCATACGTCACACTTCTTTTCTCTCGATGTAAGATAATAATTTCGCGGCGTGTTCGATCGACTCGTCGTCGAATAAAATGGAATCTCAAATTGAGAAATGGGACTGAAATAAATTACCCCCATTTAATCCTCCATAATAAATGAAAATTAAAAAATCTCAATATCGAAAAAGACATCAGAAGGCCAAGAGTTGAACTCGGATCTCTCACATTCCGCGTGCAATTGTTTTCCCGCGTGCAATTGTAGCGAAATGGAATCTACTCTTTTTTTCGGACTTGCGTAACACTCGGGAAATCAATTACGCGTATGAAGTTGTTGCGCAACGCAATTAAAATCGAAACTTTCTACGTTTGATCATCCGCGAGCGCGTGTCCATCGCGGAACACACGCTTCCGCTTTCCGCGGCGCGGGATGGATTTCATATAGCGAATCGCGCGAAGGCAAAACCCGGCGTCGCGTTTTCGCGATGACTTCCGCGAATCGGTCTAGAGAAATCGCGAAATCGTGTAGGCATATAGTTAGTGCTTAACACGCCGCGAGAAACTTTCGCGATATTTTCTCGAGACGCAACACTTTGTTCTCGTGCGCGAGTGTTCTTTACGGCGCGCCGAAAATTCCAGTTTCCTTTCTCAAAAGTGTCGCGTTGCATTTAGTCAGGATTTGCGACTATGGGTAAGTTCCACTTGCCGTTCGCAATGCTCATGGAATCATTTCATCCTTGCTTTTCATCGAAATCTGTTAAACACAGATAGATAACGCTCACGAGCGTTGCGATCGGCAAGTGGAACTTGCCGTATAAAACAACGATGGCGTCTGGAATTTAATCCCGATCTAAATCGAAATATCTCCTTTCTTTCTCTCTTTCTCTCTCTCGCGAGGTAATCCTCTCTTATTTGTTTTTTTCCCTCCGCATTTAATTTCTCCGCGTGCGAGTGTTCGAAATCGCCCGCAGTGCTTCCATCAACAGTATTTTTTTCGCTCCAAAATGCAGAACAAACAGGTTCCTCGACCAATATCGGGAAGAAGTGTGCCTCGAAAAAAAAAATCATGTTTAAATATTTGCGCGTAAATATCCCAAGTTTCAAAAAGTTCGAATTGCGCGCGCGTTCGGAGAATTAAAAAAAAAAAAAAATCAAGCAAACTTCGAAACTTCCGCTTCTGTGCCGTTTTTTTCGAATTAAACTCCGAAATTTCGCGTGCGGCTTCCGAGTATAGCCTCGCGCGCGACCGCGATATTCGCATTTTTTATTTCCACAAAATACTGTTACTCGCCGTTATCTGAGGCGATACATACAGTGTCGTCTCGTCTGTCGGTGTGTAGACGACGACGATGACGACGACGAAGAGATGGGTTCGAATTATGACTAATTTCATCGTTCCCAAATATTTACGTAAACGGATATTCGCTTGTGTTCTATAAAGTATTTTTTCGTGAAAAAAATCGAGTTCACGAGAGCGACTTGCGCGCCGATGCCAATAAAAGATTGATAATGTCCGAAACACACTGTCGTGTCTGTAAATTATTTACATATCGACGCGACATAATTCCCCGTCGACGATTTAAAATTTGAAATAAAAAAATTATGTTTATTCGCGTCGCGCGCAGCAAACGACAACGGCAATAGTCGAAGTTATTCGACGGCCTTTTAAAATTATGCCACGTGGAGAAAAGTTTTACCGAAGTCACACGCGGGAAATGCGATTTTTGTCGAGTTACGCGACACGTTTATTGGAGATAAATCCGACTTTTGGATTGCATTGTTATCTTAATTATCACTTTTGCCGGCTTATACCGAAGACCGGCCGGTGCCGGAATATACATATCAGCGCGCAAAAGTAATAATTCGCGGTATAATTACCGTCGCGTATCTCGATCGCTCGAATATGTTTTCGAAGTATCGCGTTTGCTTAATTTTATCGCATTAAATGTTTCTCGGCGAGTGGTTTTTTTAAGTTTTTATACACACCAAGACGAATCGATCGTTTAATGAACGCGAATCGTGATCAAGAGGCGAGTAAATCATTCGTTTGCAATTTATCGTAAAATTTATTCGTCGCGTAAATATATGTGAAACCCGAATTACGCAGCAAAAGAAAAGTTGTTCGCGACCCGAGCATGTCTGGTGAATATTTTGTCTTATCGCATGTATAACATGTATAAATGTTAAAAATAGTATTCAGTGACACATGATTCGCATACATAAATATTTCTTTTCTTCTAGTTTGGACAGCGATTCTGACGAGAATCTTTCTTAGTTTTTTCCGAAAATCATACACACACCGAACATTCGGAATTTCTGTGCGTATGTTTCTTGAACGAGTGAGTACGTGAGTTTTTGGTAAACACCGAGGACTCGCGCGTCCTTCGCGCGAGTTTCTCATCGGATAAAGAATTCGCGATAAATACCTGGCGACCGAGTCGGGCACGAGGATGTTCCACCAGGACGGCCTCTTCTGGCGAACGTAATTCTGCGGAAAGAGTCCCTCCGTGCTTCCGATCTGTGCGGACGGTATTCCCGATACGCCCTTCTTCCGCTTGCGGTCCAGCTTGGGCGGTTTCGCGAGCGGATGCCACGACTTCCGACGTCCTTTCTTGGCCGCTTCCTGAGCCGCGTGCGCAGCCTCATTTTCCAGAACGTCCTGATTCTCTTCTAGCAGGTCGTCGGATACGTAGAACACCGAGCCTCTTCTGCCGTTGTTGCTGTCGCTGCCTCTCCTCTTGTCCTTCGATTTGTCCTTCACGCCGTTGTCCTTGGCGTTGCTCTTAGCGCTGTCCTTCGCGCTGCTCTCCTTCTTCTCGAACAAGCTGGCGCGACGAGCTCTCTGGAACAGACTGTCCTGTCGCGCCTTCAGATCCTCCAGAACGCTGTGCCGGCGACTCTTGTTGTCGCGCAGAATCGCCGCGTTCTCGCGCGGCTTCCCGATGCCGAGGATCCTCGCAAGCGACGACTCCTGCTCCATCATCGCCGGGATGGAGTTGGTCGACGCGAATTTCGTGGTCGGATGACCGTTCTGCGGCTCGCTGCTTATGTACATCTTGGCTGTTTCCATGCTATCTCAAAATGGTCTCTAAAACTTGGTCGTCGTCCACGCTTGACGAGCTTTTCTGGTGCGTCTCACGATCACGTAATGCGCATCGCAAAGCACCGAGAAGAAAGCTATCTCGTATCGAGGTCACTCAAGGGTTATAGCTCGCGATTAAGTATTTTTTGGCTATACAAGGCGGAGAGAATATATTATCGTTCCGATTTTTTCCCGACAAATAGGTCCGCGGCACGACAAAAAGGTCCGACGACAAGTTCAAACAATCGTATACGAAAAATAAACCACTTGCTTCTTCTCTTTATTTCGCCAAGTCAATAATCTCGTACCAACAAAAGCATCACCAACTCTCACTTATCAATCGTCGAACGCGTCTCGGCGATAGCGTTTTCCGCACTACTTATATTCTCGATACAGAGGTCGTCGAGAGTTCACTTTATTCGCAGATTAGATGTATATGTATATGTACAATATACATTAGATGTATATGTATATATACATATATGTATATGTATATATATATATGTATATGTGTTATGTTTGGCTGGATTTCGAATTCACGACTCTGTCGGGCGAATGTGACGATCTTCGCCGCGCTGTCGAAGGTTAAGCTGCGCGATTGTGTGTCCGCGAATTCCGAAGGGAAATAAAGCTCCTGCCTGTAAGCTGTCGATTCACCATGTGACATATACCGGGTGGTCCGATTGGGATCGCGCGGAGAATCCGCGAGAGCGGCGCGTGAATACGTTGTATTCTATAATTCCCGTCGTAGGGCAACGAGGAGAGGAAAATAATGTAACTTGGATTATCGCCGACGAGCGACCGTCGTCATTTTTCACTCCGAGAGAGGAGAAGGCGCGCGCGCGCGCGACGAAGCGTTAAAGCGCGCGATCGACGACGGCATTATTCCACAGCGGCGCGGTGAAAGCAGCCGAGCGGTCGACCGCCTTTTCACTCCCGACGCCCTGGCGACGCCGACGACGACGACGACGACGCGGTCACTCTCGTGAAACCACGCCGCTGCCACGTTACATACGTGTCCGGATACGCCCGTGTGCGCGCACACGTTCTCGGGGAATTTACGCGCGATCGTTGACCTACAGCGCGATACAGATCGACCACAGTTTTATCTAGCCGACCCAGCTTTGTTTTTTATCAACAATATAGATTTAAAAACAAAAAAAAAAAAAAACAAAAAACAAAGTCACATCGAACTTTCTCGAACTTCTGCAAACTCTCGCTTTTCACGGGGAGATGAATTGCTACAATATATATATATATATGTCGACTTTTACCTCGTCAACCCTCGCCTGCCGAGGGCAGCAGGGACGAGACTCCGCCCGTTTCCGGCATCACATCCGGCGCGACGAAAAAACTCGGAAAAAGAGTTTCGCTCTCTCGGAAAGGAGTGTGGTTCCGAGAAGAGTCGATTCTCCCGGAAGTAATTCCTTCCGGAACTTCCGTTTTCTTCCGCGATTATACACACAGGTGTGCGTGTTCTAGTCTCGGGTCTGTCCTCCCGGAATTCCAGGACAAACGGGTTGTGAAAAAAATAGAACAGAGAACGATGAAACGCGACACACGGCTTTTTCTCGGCGTCCTATTTTTTTTCTTTCTCCTTCTCGATTCGCTCTCGTTATCGGACACGCACGCGGAAGAGGGGAGGAGGTCACGCACACGCGTGTACTCGCTCGCAAAGGCGCTCTCGAGAGAGGCTTCACGCTCGCACGTAATACGACACACTAGGTGAGCGTCGGGGCTCCCGAGCTCGATCGACGGCCGTCACGTAGATCGGGTATCGCAGCAACTAAGCGCGAACCAACGCGACCGCTTGTATTTATACGCGCCACACACAGCCAAGCTCGAGACTGTCTCTCACTCTTTCGCGACGCATCCCCCACCTTAGAAAGCGTGCACACGAACGAGAGGGTATGACAAGAGAGAGAGAGAGAGAAAGATCCTCTCCGGATCTTGAAAAAGTCCAGGGCTCGCGCAATCCCGCCCGTGTTTATTGGAAACTCTCTGATCGTCTCGAGCGCATCAAAAATATCGCAAACCAGCGACACGGTGGTTCCTCGAAAAAATTTTTGAAAAACGTTCGTGCACGTCCTGTGCCCGTTGTCGTGCGTTTCTGAGCGTTTGAAGCACCGAATTAATACATCAGAGAGTTTTTTTATACATCTCGAATGCAAAGTTCGCGACTCTACATTGATTTAATTTTAGAATTTTATGACAACATTTATATCACCATAACCGTGAGTTAAGCGTAATAATTAAATAAATGGCAAACAGTAAAAAAAAAAAAAAACATGTGCCGGCCCGTTCGCTTGTAATTTTTATTCGCACGCTGCGCAAAAGAAAGAAAAAAAAAAAAAAGAAAATCACATCGTAACTTCGAAATAAAGTAATCTTGAAATATAAATGTCGAGTTCTCGGAATAAATTACTCGCAATAAATTACCCCGACGTATCTGAAAGTTTTACTCGTTTCTTCTCACTTGATATTGCTTGTTATTGTTGTCTCTTTTTTATTTTCGCTTCTTTTTCCGCGACAACGTTAACACTCCGTGTGCATCGAAGATGTCGAAATCATAAGGCAAAAAAAACAGTTTTTGCCCTAACCAGGTAATCTGCAATAGAGCTGATCAATCCGATATCAATCCCCTTCTCCTCCCCGAACGACAACGGAGCAAGAAGATAATAAAACGCCGATCAGCTGGTAACGAGTTATCGATAATTTAATTAAAATCATTGTGTCGTCGCGCGGAAAATATCAGCGATTGTCACGGAACGATGAAGCGGCAAGAACAAACTTGTTGCATCATGTGCGTTATTTTTGTAACGCATCGCACATAACAATCGACACGTGGAAATCGACGGATTGCGCGAGAAATCGACGAGGTTATTCGGATCGAAAGTCTGACGAACAAACACGCATCGATGGAACAAACAGCCTAGTAATATCCCAGTAATATTTCACATACGGCTATTACAACATTCTGACACGTGCTCTCATCACATGTCGCAGCACACGATAAGACATCGCGAAGCGATAATGCGATAAGGATTATCAGCGTGCGCGAGCAGATAAACAACATATCCTCTCGCATCATGGTTAAAAGAAAAACGCGATCCACGTGATGAGAGACAAAAGTCGCGGCGAATGACGCGTTTGTTAACTAACAACTCTCGCGAACCTTAATAACAATCAGCACGAGGGAGGGAGAAGAGCGGGAAGGTAAAGAAAAGATTAAACGAGAAAATGGGAAGATGCGGATTCCGAGAATCGCGATCAGATAATCGTTCGAGTGTCTTCGATACTGCGAAACATCACGCTCTCGAGTGCACAACCCAATCAAATTGATTAAACAATTCGTAATATCAATACGACGGTTCGGCGTTCGATTGCGCGCGGCCGAAGTACTTTTTCCCAAACGGACGCGACGACGGCGAGCCGTGCATCTCGGGCGTTTCGAGCGATCTTGACCCGTTTCTCTCCGAAACCACGAAGAAGAATAAACCACGTCGAGCTCTTGTTTATTCGACGTTTTCTTGAATTTATTCGGAGCGGCTCGCGCGATCGTTTTCTCAGAGGGGGCGTAACTCACCGCGCGCATATGTACATACACGCGGTTATCCAAAGCGTCAGCGATTTTATTACCTCGTCGCTGGAAGACGAAGAAAAAAAAGTCACAACCTCGAGAGAAATTAAGAATGAACGATGGTGAGACAGTTCGATCGATTTTACGATCTAATTATTCGATGTGTATCGCGTCCTTGCAAAACAAAAAAAAACCTCCGCTTCTTTATCTCGCGCGCAAGAATTGAACTGAATTAAACTAAGCAAGAAAGAAGAGCGCGGTTTTGCGCGAATTGTTTTTCGCTGTACTAATTAAAAAAAACAAACAAACAAACAAAAAACCTCGACGTAGCTTTTTTTTTGACGTATATCGGTCAGAGAGAAACTTCCAGAGCGAATGTCAACTTTTCCATTACCGCGTCGGAATGTCCCTCAAAAAAGCAGCACGCAAGACACTTTCCAAGAGTCTCAAGATTGCCCCCTTCTCTCGTATTTCATATATCGAATATCTATCGCTCAAGTTTTAATTGCGGTCCGTCGCCGGAAAAAAAGCGCGCGACAGGAAGAAAACGGAAGAAAACTTTATTAATCAACCGCATTTCGGACCCGAGCGTAATTCGCAAGCTTGGTATCTCGCGGTGCTCCGGAAAAAGATGTACCTACTCGCGCGAGGAACTCGTCCTTGTTTCAGCGGGCGAGAGACCAGTCCGGCGTAAAAGAGAGCGAATTGTTTGCCGCAGAAATTCTCTCGACGAGCAAAGCGAGCGTGTTCCTACGTAGGGCCGTGGCTGCTCCCTAATTGGCTGAATCGAATTAAGAGCCCGGCCCGGGTACTTTTATCGTCGCCAATTTCGTAATTGGACACGCGGTCGAATTGACCAATTGTTTCCACTATGTGTGCGCGCGCTCGACGTCCATCCCATCCACCGCTTTTTTTGCGCACCTTCGTTAGGGAAGAGATGCGCGTGTGGCGGAAACGTCGCCTCGTTGAGAGCGGAAAGCGCGAGGTACATGAAAGAGTGTATCTCTCCTCGTGACGGCCTTGTAACTAGACAGCTGATCGCGCGTAGTGACATTCCCACGTCTGACGATCGATCGAGCCGCGCGTGTGAAAGCTCCGCCGAGTCGCGAGAGTTTTCGAAATTTCTATCGGATTTGAAATTTCTTCGAAATAAGACGGACTTGATTTCTGACAACGAAACGTTCGATTTTTCGTTTCGGGAATTCGCAAGATTTTACACGGTCTTTCGCAACTTTGCGACAAAAATCCGAACGAGAGCTTCGCGCGACAAATAAATATTGCTTTGCTTTTATTATACGTTACATTATTTTCCATCGCACATATCTTGAAGAACGCAAAAACATTTAGAGCAGGTCGTATGATTCGCCTAACGTCTAATCAGTCCCGTTGTGTGAAAGACACACACAAAAGCTGTTATCTTTGCTAAACGCGCTCATTGAGAGACACGCGGAAAATTGTTTTACGATGACGGAATAATTTTGAGCTGCGCGTCAGAGGTAAGTACGTCTCCTCCGTCATTCGAGCGTACGTCTCTTATCACGTGTGTGTGTGTATATATATATATATGTGTGTATGACGGTTGTCATCGGCCTCACGTATCACAGGGACAGGTTTACGACACGGCTACTGAAATCGCAAACGAGACTATCTGCTTCCATTCGAGACGCGACGGGAAACGCGCGCTCGCTTCCTTTATATATCGCGCGACGCCGCATCGCGTTACGACATAGCATCACGATGTTTTTTTTTTTTTTTTTTTTTTTTTTTTTATCGATTCTACAATACTATATAGTGATGAGATTGTGGGCAATTGTTTTTTCCCTATTCCTGACGTGGCGTTCACAAGAAAGTAAACTTTGTTTCACAGTAAATCCGTTATCGTATTTTTTTTTCTTTTTAAATATAAGCGACATGTAATAATAACTAAAATTAGTCACGGTAGACGATCACATCTGTCATTAAGGAGAGACGCAGTTATAAATGATTCAGATGGCAATTTAGTTCATTTAATAAAACACTATAATTAACGAGCGAGCGTTCATTCGCGCTCATTATGTTTCGCGAAGCGCAAAGTACAAGTGCAAATAAATTAAATTCCTTTTCACTTAATCATCGCGCCATCCAAAAAAAAAAAAAAAAAATTACACGCCAGATGCGTCCTTGACGAATCGACGGATGAATATTGAAAAGCAATATGTATGATATAAATCAGTTGTCAATTTTTCTTGGAAACGTATCTCGTGCCAATTGCGGCCGATAACTCGCGAGATGATGTATATATTTTTGGCGAAATAAGTTGCTCGCGATAAGTTTTCTTTTTTTTTTTTTTTTCGGTCGTGCGATAACGCCGTGTCAAGCCGTTCGTCGCTTCGCAAATTGAAGCAGCGGGGCAGCTGCTCGGAATGGCGGACTTCTCCGTGTGTGCTTCTCTCTCTTCTTACGTGACCATCGGCACACACAACGGAACACATAGCTACCGTCGCTCGAAGCGATAAAGCGACCGAGTCGCAGGAGCGAGAACCAAGAGAAGACAAATTGACCCTTTCGTTAACCCTTCCAATCTGGGGAACTGGAAATTTCGAAGTGATTCGATTGGCAAATTTTCTAACTCGAATTAGATATCGATGCCTCGCAGTCCGTCAAGACGAACGGTAAACTCGACATTCACCTAATCAAAACCAAAAAAAAAAAAAAAAAACTCTGGAAACGCTCGCAGAAATTCCGCAGAGTTAAATAACACGGGAAGATTCTCTCTTTCAAAAGAGAGTTGCCGTTTTCGACGGAAACTCCTCGGATTTGAATAATTACAGCGACATGTAAATTTCGCCGAGATGGGAAATCGTGTCAAGGAGCTGAAGGAGCGCTCGTCAAGAGGAACGAAGTAACGGAAAAATGGAGGAAAATGAACGAAGAAAAAATCGCCGATCACATACGGTCCGCGTATTTAAACGTCCGGGTGATATTATCGGGCGGAGGCATCGGATACGGGATAAAAAAGATCAGTTTGACGGAGCTCCGTCGAACGCATCTCCGTTGTTTCTGGTGCATCTCATCGTAAAACGCGCGCGGCGGCGATTTACGATGCGAGACGGCGGAATTATAAACTTCCATCTCGGAAAATTCGCGCGCGCACACAGTCGGATAAAGGGATACATTCCCAACGGTTTACATGTGATTCCGCGAAATCCGGCATTTCCGATCGGCGCGCGAACGTACAGTCAAATTCGGACGCGCATGTGTGTAAACTCTCAGTCTGCAATTATCCAAATATTTCCCGATGAAACCTCGCAGTTCCGAAAATTGCGCCCGCGCGTGTTACGGAGAATGTGATTTTTTTTTTGTTTTAATTTGATTTATTTTATGTGATAACAAATGCACGCACGTGCGCACAAGAGAACGATCGAATTAACGATCGTAGATTATGACAGCGCAATCGATCTGATCGATTGCGCGATTAAAAGAATCACCTACACGCGCGAGTGAAAGTCGCTGACGACGAACGCGACCGAAATTGTGTTTTACCGGTCAAAACGTTAAATCATTCAGCGCGGGCCGCGCGTGGTGTCAATAACTACGCTCCAATAATTCGGATAATTGAGTATATCCGAAACCCTACACTTTTAATGCGGTTCCCGTTCCCCAGCTCGCGGCTGCACACAATGAAAATTGTTTATTACACCGTCACGCTGAGGCCAATTAAATCGAATTGGTCGATCGTCAAAACACGGACTTTGATCTTCGTGCCGTGTCAAAAACGGCACGTTTTGCACTCGGAAATCTCTTTGATCGATCATCATTCAGTAAATAAATATCGTTACTTAACGTTCGACACGCGGCGCAAACAACTGTCTTGAAGCATCAGACTACGATCGTTAAATTCTGCACGAATATGCAGAAGTGACGTTATTCCGCATATATGAGACGCAGACGCATCAAGATCCGTCGAGGACTCAAGAGAAGTCCATTAATTCGTCGTTTCGCGAGCTCATTGCGATGCGCGAATATTTAAACGGCGAAGTCTCCGCGCGTGTGTTTACGCTCGTGTTCCACGTTCGCGCACGTGGAACGTGACACACCGCCGCCTTCGCGTCGCGAAGATTCTCTCCTGCGAATTCTCTCGGATTACATCGCTCGCGGATAACGAGATAAAAGACAAAGAAAAGCACACGGGTCTCCGCAGCTGCTCGGCGAAAGAGTAGTGCAGTGTATATCGTTTTTTATCGACATTCCGCGCGCGCGACAGCTGTCGTGGAATATCGATGGCGACACGCGCGATGTCACAAAAGGTATGCATTAATATTGCATAACGAACAACAAATACTGTCACGCAAGTCTTTGTATATATGTATATATCCCTTCGCGTACAGACATGAGTCTCCCGGACTCGCTCAAAAATTGCGCACATCGGTGTCTCTAGTAGAAATCAGTTTTTTTTTTTTTAATGCTTATATCTTCCGAACTGCTGGAGATGTTTTCAATTTGTTTTCTTTAATCAACGCAAAATTCTTCGAACTTTCTATTAAAAAAAAAAAAAAAAAAAATTAAAATTGAAAAATATTGATTTTTTAATTTTGAAGAGATGGTTAATTTTAAAGTAAAATGAATCTCACAGACTGTCTGTTTACAAAGGAATATAATCGTTATTCGTGTAATAATATAACGCTAATGAGTTACGCTACTATGACGACAGATACAAGTTGAGAGAAAAAATCTGCACGAAAACTAATCGCCGCGTTTCTATACTTTGCATAACCGGAAAAATATGTCTGATCACTTTACATGTGACAAATACGTTCGATTACTTTACAATAAATTATGTAAGATATTTAAATGATCGCGCGAGTGCTTTTTATATTTGATATATGAGAAAACGAGAGAGTGTATACGCGGCGAATTGGTCGACGAAGAGAATCCCGACCTTCGTGAGATATAAATGTTCTTCTTATCACTGATAGAGCGCGTGATACAACATATTTATTCTTAACGCATTATCCACACACAAGTTCGTTACAATACTCTGAAGTATAATTGATGTACAATTCTCGGTAAATATTGTTCTCGGAGTCTAGAATTGTTGAACGATCTAAATATATAATCTACAGAGTCCATCTATAATAGATATATTAATAGCGATTGTGCGTCTCTCGACCAAATGTCTTACCGCGGACTGATATAATTAACGGAAACAAATGCAACCTTCTCTCGTGTTTTTTTCCTCGAAACGCGAAATTTATGTACAAGTTTTAGCAGAAAGATGATATTTCGAGAAATTCGCCATTATTTTCAACCGATCGGTATTTTGCAAAGCAATTTTTCTTTTTTTTTTTTTAAACAAACCTGTTCGTTATTCCACGCGATCGACTCTCGGAAACATTCTTGCGCGAAAGAGCATTGTTTGATTTCTCGACGCTACCGCGTGTCCAAGAAAAGTTATTGACGTATACGTTATACGCCGCCTGTTTAGGATTTTCAATTTCCATTCGATGGTTATGCCAGTCACGGAGTGTTTCATAAAGTATTCCGACCGCAGAGAACCACCGCGCCAGACAAACACACACACATATACATACGCATCAACAACGACTTCGTCGTTTTGCGCGGTATGACCGCGCGCGCTAACGCTCTTTCCGCGTTATTTATTGTTGCACTTCGCGTAATTGATGGACCGCGCGCCGATTGTTTCATGCGATTTAAGTGCGCCGCGTGATTTATCTCGCGAAATATCAAAATGTCTACGCGCGAAATCGTATCGCGCGCGCTTTGTCGAAAAATCGTAATTGCAACGATATCATAACGCGGTATCCTACTTTCTAAATCACCGTAAAATTATCCGCGCGCACACATCGCGCGGAATAGATCAGCTGCGAACGGGGACGAGAGCGGATGAAAAATGAATCTTTAATTGAGATGCACGCGCGGAGAATGTATTTCTAAAAATATCGGTTCTCCTGAGACAGAAAAAAGGATAATGTTAGAGCAATTTCGGACAATTCGACGAAAGTAGTTCGCAAAAGAATTTTTTTTTTTTAAATAAAACAATTTTCTTTCTCCGTCTTCGAAATTACTGCAATGAATTCTTTAAAAACAACATCTTTCTATAGCGCGTTCGCGGTTGCATATTTTTTCTCGTCGCAGAATAAGTTTGCAGCAAAATAAGTTTGCAGCAAATAAGTTAACCGCACACACACTTATATACAGCGAACACTGTCCGCGGGAAAACGTAATAATAAGCATACCACGCCGCCGTGACGATTCTAAACTCGAGTGTAATTTAATCGTCTCGTGCTACGCGAACTAATTAAAACGTAATCTAAATTGACGTCATAATTGTTTACACCGATCAACTTTCGCCCGAGTCTTGCGCCAGATCGACGAGAAAAAAAAAAGAAAAAAAAATAAGAGAAGAAAATAATCGCGCAATTTTGGTCTTCGATTAATGAGAGCTGAGTTTCGCACACGTAATTGGATGTAATATGCAACAATCGCGCGCTTTGAGAAAGCGATCGCCGTAACGACGATCGTTTTTCTCGAACGACCGTCCGCCTTCGGTTAATTAAACGCAAATATCAAGCCCGTTGACGAGACGCGCGCGCACACGCCTAATTGTTAATTCTCAATTAACCTTCATTGCATGTTTGATATTTAAATCAATCGAATTAAATAAATACAATACATCCGAGCTAAGTGGTAGTTGCGTAATAATAATCGGGCGACGCCTGACCTCGCTATCACGTCGATATCGCCGAGTTGTAATTATGATAGCGTTTCTATAGTCATTATGCGAATAGAGGAGAATAAAGTGGTGTACTGTTACCAGGCGCAATTGTTCCGCTATTGCGTAAACAAGAAAGTCACGTATCTTTATTAAAATAAATAATTTTCTTCGTAAAAAGATTTAGATAATAGGAAAAACAGAGAAAGAAAGAGAAAATTATTAAAAAATTATTTAAATTCGAAAAAAAGTAAACTCCTGGACTTCACTTTCTACACCTCATTTCATTGGACTTAAAAAAGCTTTTAAAAAAAATCCGATTCGAATATCTTTGTCGGATATTCTTCTTCTCGCGAAAGATTTCTCGTTAAAATATACGACGATTGGAAGAAGATCGAGGAAGAGGAATTTTTCACGCGGCGTTCGGAAAGAACGCGGGATATCAAACTTCAGAAACTTCTCAATTGTAGCGAATTAGCTCCAATTGTAAGCCGATCGCGAGTGCCGTTCGACGAAGGAGCTTCGCGATGACCAACCGACTGATTTTCTCTCTTATTCCTCTCTCTCTCTCTCTTTCTCTCGCTTTTTATCCCAAGGTTGTCGGCACTCGTCCGAATCGATTATCGCTCGGTGCGCTTCGTTGAGTGTGAAGAAGATTGGCAGATAGAATTCGCATTACTATGCAACGAGAACTCTCCTTCTTCCGACGAGTGCGATAACGCGGAAGCTTTTCAAGATACTCGAGAGCCGCGTTGTACAATGGCCCCGAACTACCGCGGTATCGGCGAAAGTATGTCGTTATTGCGCAAGATACTCGGATTTTCCAGGAGAAAACAAATCCAATGCACAGACGGTGGTAAAAAAGAAAAAAAACACATGCGAATAAATTCCGGCGTACACACACACACGTGCACTCTAGCGACTTACAACACTGCTTCCGCCACTTTCCGACAGTTTTCGAATTTTCCCTTTATTTTCCCCCTTCATCCCTTTCTCTCAAAGTTACATCACCGAGGTTGCGAGCGTACGTTCCTTTAGATGTCTCACGACGCCGTAAAACGACGACGATTCTCGCGATAGCTGTCGCCGTCTTTTCTCGCGCCAACTTAACTTCGATATAAATCAGTTTTCGCACATCGCTCTTTCTTATTTCTCTCACAACCGCGCCCGGTCCTCGAACTTCGAGCGCGACGCCGCTTCGATGACTCACGAACACAATTTTTCGCGCGCGTCTCTCCGGTATCAAAGGGATGACGTAACCCCCGTGAGCA
>QVOB01011294.1:0-10459 GCA_014839585.1 Pseudomyrmex concolor | reverse complement strand
ATTATGTTGAAAAATAAAGCGAAAAAAAAAAACAAAAAAAGTTGTTTTTCTTTATCAGGCCGGAAACTTTTCACCCCACCCTCGTATATCAAATAGAGTCATAGAGAGCAGGATTACAAATCTTATTTGTGATCTTTGACAGTAGGCATATATGCATATATATTTATAGAAAAAAGACAAACACTGAATATTATAAGACTCGTTAAGAATGTTTACTGTCTCAAAGATTACAAATAATGTAATACAGTATATACAGTTGTGATATATATGTATATATGTATCACAACATATATGTTATATATATACATATATATCACTGAATATTCTATAATAAAAAAAAGTTTTTGATTTGCCGCAAGAGAAAGCTCAGAAGACGTCTCTGTCAAAATATAATTTTTTGCTCGACGAACCAAACTTCAACAACACACAGTCGGTTAATTACGAGCGTTTCAAATGCATTAATGATGCGCGCGCATGGAATTGATAGGTATGGAAAATTAATCTTACAAGCGCGATTCTGATAACTGAGAAATTGAAAGAAAAAAAAACAACTTGGTCCGGAAAATAGTGGGGAACCGTCATTTAGTAACCGACAGATTGATAGTGCCGGGTCCCGATAATGCGCGTGAACGACTGTTCTATTGTCTGTCACATAGCGGGATGCTAATGCTTAAATCAATAAAGCCAACAAAGATGTCAAATCGAGAAATTTCCTCCGTCGCACTTGCGAACTACTTTCGTCATTTGTACAACTCTCCCCAGCAAGAATGTGAAATTATCCTTGCTGTTATACTGCGAGGATTGTTACACGGAGACGTTTCGAATTACGCGAAGAGCGAAACCGCAAATGCATATCGCGATCGATTTGAAGGAAAAAACTATCGTTCGTATATCCTATATTTCGGTGCGCGCGACACCATATCGTCGGAAAAATTTCGTGCAAAAATAATTACCAGACTCTCTCTATAAATGCTACGAAGAGAGAAGGCAACAGAAGAAAGAGAAAGCTCGCGGTCCGACTAATGTCTCTCATTCTCCGACTTTATTCCCGAAATCCTTCGGGCTAGATATATATAGTTGCTAGGTATATTACATAGTCGCTATCTAACTGCGCATTAAACAAATATCACAGCTTTTTAATCCGGGAGATCGATGTGCTATCGGTCTCTCAAGAAGTTTCCACTAAATCTCCTACTCCAGTTGCATTTCTGCGTTTGAAAACGGATGAGAGAGCTTTGAAGCGGCACATTAAAGGAAAATCGCTCGAATTTCGGTCTTTGAAAGGAAATCGGATACAGAATGATGAAGACCAAACTATGAATAAGATTTGTGTAGGATAAAGCTGCTGCGATGATAAATAAGTATTTTTAGACGAAAGATCTCTCGGGAAAGAGCTTTAGGATCGTCAGAAGCAACGCTACGCTTATCGCTACGCGGCGTTCATCTTTATCGCCGTTTTATGTGTGCGAACGTTGTCCGCGACGGACAGATATACGCTGAGCATAGACAATAATCGCTTGAATGTCATCAGAGAATTCTAACGCTCGACTCGCAATTGCAACTACGGTAGAACGAGTACTTTGAACGAGACGTCTTTTTCTGAAAAAAAAAATCAATATAAATAACCTGTATATAGCTCGATTCCAATAAGAGGGTAAATGCAAAGTTTGCCATGTTGTTTGTTATAGTCACATTTTATAACTCTCTCTTGTTTGTAGAAAACTACTGCAATGTCATATATGAAATATAGATACGTTTGATGTATCTTGTGTGTTTTATAGCAATAAGTAAATATAATTTTATCGTGTAATTGTTTGTATAAATAAAAGAAACGAGAACTTAAGTACACTTAATTTCGTCATCTGTATCCTTGCTTTTAATTAATTAATTTTACTCTACTGGTAATTTAAAACGAATTTGCTTAATCTATCACATTTCGTTATCAGACGCATTAATTAACGTTCGCGAGAATTCGCGTCAATGAGAGCGACGTAGGAAAGACGTAACACGATTCCGCCTTATCGAGTAAAACGTTACTAATTTAACTCGGTCGTACGCATCGCTTGCTTCATTTCTGGCTGATCGCGCAGCACGTGCTTAATATGCGTATTGAATAGTCTATGTACGCTGTCATTGCTCTCAAGGGACGCGGGCGGATATGAAAGTGACGTGAAAGCGGAAAATTCGATTAATATTACAGAAACGAGTCAAATTACGACAATTGCTTACGGCAATAACGGAGCCTTAAAATAGCTTCTCCGCTCCGTCTCATCTCGGCTCGTTTATTTCCGGTAATTAAGAGCTGCCATTTTCTTTCTAAACCCGAGGTAATAAGCGCGGTTGTTATTTATTCTGTTGCACCCCCGCCTGAAAATAAATTTGTATAATATGCGCGCGAGACAAATATCGCCAAAAATTTAAGCGCTCGCAATGACCGCGCGTTCGTTCCTCCATACGTCCACGTTTACACGTCTATCCGAGCGCGTTATTACCGTTGCGAAAACATTTATTGTATATAAAAAATGCGTGGAAATTATATCTTTATATAAATGCGTTCCCCAAAAAAGATAAAAAATAAAAAACAAATAACACCGGTCCGCGCTACGAAAATTAACTTCAAAAAATATATATGTGCGACGGTATGTATTTGTGAAAAATGTGCTGCAGAATACATTGTTCGACTCTTGCATCGATCGTTACTGGCAGGAGATAAATCGAAATACTTCCTCGAAGTTTTTGCCCGATGTAACAATCATTAGGTACAAATGAATTTCAACGATTGCAGTAGCAGATCGGGACCGGTCACGGTCCGCCGGGCATTATGATGACGATTAAAACATTAGGCCACGTCGTAAACGACATTGGTGCTTAGCACGGAAGAAAGTAAAGCTAGTTGGGTGCTCTCTATAAAAGTACGTCACTTAGTTTTAGCATCCAGTTGTTCGCTGGCCGCACCCGCCGAAATAACCCCGACATGGTTACGTGGGTAAGTTCTTCGCACTTTTTCCTCCCGTTTCTGGTTTATTGAGAAAAGTAGTTTGAGAGGCTCTAAATGAGGAAATGTTTCAAGTTCGTAATCGTTTCTAAACTAGAATGCATATATAAAATATATTAGGTCGTTGCATAATTTCTGTCGTATTTGTCATTAAACTAATTCGAGCAGAACTTTTGTTGATTTCTTTGTTTATTAATTATTGTGTTTGTAATTTTACATGATTTTGAAATTTGAGACTATTTGTTTTAGAATTCTGCGCGCAGAAAGATATAAAGGTATCGATAAACTCCATTTGAGATACTGCATGTTATACGAATTTCAGAAGGGTAATAATGTTGTTACGAAATCTTTATGTAAAACATTGGAACACAATGTTGTTAAATGTTCGGACAGTTCAGAGATGGTTTGCGAGAATTCTGTAGAGAAGACTTCAACTTGAAAGATGAGTCGACGACATTCTGACTTTAATGATGATGTTCTCAAAGCTCTGCTAACCGAAAAAGAGATTGAAGAAAGAATAGGTTTTTTGATTATACAACCGTTATATCAACAAATTAGAGTATGAAAGTACGACAGAAATTACGCAACGACCTAACAGTATAAAGCGAGTGTAAAAATTTATCGAAATAATTCATAAAAGTCGAATAATTCATAAAAATCCTTTATTCGTTTGTCATTTTGAGTACGCTGATTAATACGTGTATTACTCAACTTCTAATGCCATTACAAAAAATAATAGGGCTCTTGAAATTTATGATTGTCATCGGTCTTGATTTTATATACATATTTGATGCGTTTGTAGACAGTTTAAAATAAATTTTGCATAAATAAAAATTATTAAGACTCATCGGCGCAGTTGTGCTTAATCAACAAATGCCCCCGGGAAATTTTCACTAAAAATCCGCGATCGCGCTAAAGCGTGGCTGTAAACACAGCTGAAGTTTGTCTGAAGGCGCCGCCGTCAGGCGCCTTCCATGCAAAACACGTTCCGCCGTCGCTTCTGACTGTCCGTCCGGAATCTTTTTGTATAAATTACTTTGTCGCTGATTAAATTCTCCGAGTTATTAAACGCCGGAACATTTGCATTTCAAGAAGAATATATCAGCGCTTAACTCATCGCGCGATTCGTCGCCGAATCGCTACTGTCGCAGCTACTAACAGAGAGCAGGAAAATTAGCGACGGCAACGCTGGAATGAGATATTGCGGAGAGAGAAGAGCGACGACGAAAAGCCAGAAGGAAACCGAGACATTCTAAGATTCCAACATTCTCAAGTTCCCTCGATATAGAACTCTTTCGATTCTATTATTCTAATTGGATCTAACGTTTAATTGTCTCCGCGCGACGATTGAAAGTATTAAATAATCGCTCTGAAAGCTTTCTTAGCCACCACCGGTAGAATTTCTCGATTCCAATTACCACACATTCCGCGTGGTATTAAATTCTTAGAGTTTACGTTGGACTTGAGATACCGCGATTTATATTGGCTGTTTGCGCGTTGTACGAAAAATCGTATTTAGTTGCGATTTTATTTCTGTTGCCGTGTATCTCTCTCATTTAGGTGGCACACATACCACGAGTCACGTTTACATTTAACGGTTTGGAAATCCCAAAGCGGCATTTATCGTAAATAAGATTTTCTGTGTCAAAATAATACACGTACAATGTAGTTCTCGAACAAATCAGATTGAGAATATACCTACATATAACTGTGATAACCTACTTTTTATATTTCAGTTTTATGCATCAACATTAGTTGATAAATAAACTAGAAACGCGCGCGTCCTACCAATTGTAGCGAATAAAAAATAATTTTTATAAACGTCTCAGCTAAAGAAGCACAAAGAAGATAGAAAATCACAAATCGCATCTCAGATTCAATCTATTTTCTCGAATTCGATCGCACGACCGAGCCAATCGCGAAAGCGGATCTCTCTAAGAATAATTTGACGCTTCCCTTACCCCCATTGTTTGCCGCTGATTCTCAATTCCCACGCGTCGTCCCACCGGAAATCCTGAATAAATCACACGCGCGATTATATTCGAGCGTGATTAATTGACTCCTCGCGGCAAACATGCCGCCAGCTGACCGCGCGCTGATTTTCCTATCCGGCTCGAGATGTGTATGATTTCGGTTCTCGTTAACTATCTTTTGGTTTTGATCTCTCCCCGTACATACATACATCTCCCTTACTTTCCTCCGCGGGATATCCGCGGCAAGGAAGCCAGAACGCGATAAAACGACTCCCCGACGATTTACTGGATATTATCTCCGGCTTTTCCGCTCGAACGTGCACGCGTACGAACGTGTGCGCGACAAAAGTGAATACCTGATACGACACGCTTTGTGTCTGCCAGAAGTTAAACACCCATTATTCGTGTCGTTTCTTTGAGAGCGTCGCTTCTTCGAAATATGAATGGATAATAGGCAATACGCTTATTATCGAGATTATGTAAGTGATATACAATACAGTAAAAAAGAGATAAGAATATAATATAAAAAAAAAGATTATAATTAAAAAAAGAGTACTTATATTGTAATTAAAAAATTTTAAACTATATAGTTGCGCAACATAATTAACATAGATAACAAATTATAAAGAATGAATATCAAACCGAGAAATTATTATACAAATAGATTAGTAATTGGATAGACGTCTCGCATGAACTCATTTACCGAGCTCATCTGTCATGTTAGGCGTGGTTTCCGGTCGTCGGGCTGTTGCTGGCAGCAGCAACTGGCCAGGAGACTGGAGCACGAGATGAAATTCGACCGCAAGTGTCGGCGGTCAAGCAGGAACTGGTCGACTTCGTCAGGCTGCCGCGACAATTGCAACCATCACGACCGTTTGTGCCTCGGGACTTGTCTGGAATTATCGCGTCGACTGAGAGAAATCACAAAAAACGACAGCTCGCCGATCTCGGGTTACACTTACCTCAGCCATTGTTACCGCTGAATGGCCAAAATTCGGTTCTTAGAACGACTTTTGGCGCGAATCTCGGTGCCACTGTCGTCCCGCAAATCACTCTGCAACCGAAGCAAATCATCACGCGAATAACCGAGTCGTCGCCGTCGAGTGATGGAAGTCACGTCATCAGTGTAACTCCGTCAGTCGTCGAATCGCAACGCAGAATTCACGATCTTGATAGATCGTTCCTTAGTAGATCGCATTCGTTCCATCATAAGCACGGACATCATCACGGACATCATCACGACCATCATCACGATCATCACTCGCATCACGATCATCATGCCAAGCACGGGCATCATCACGGACATAAGCATCATCACGGTCATGAGCATCATCATGGTCATGAGCATCACGAAGAGCATAAGCACCACGAAGATCACAAACATCATCACGGTCATGACCATCACCATGGACATCATCACGATCACGGCCACAAGCATCATTCTGACCACAAGCATCATCATGGACACGATCATAAGCATGATCATCATCACAAACATGGTCATAAGCATGGTCACGAGCACAAACATCATGGAGAGCACAAGCATCACCATGGTCATCATCATCACTCGAAGCACGAACATCATGAAGAACATAAACACCATTCTGAACATCATCATCATCACAAGCATCATCATCATAACGAGCACCATCATCATCACGATCATCATCACGTTAATGAACACCATCATCATCATACTCACAAGGAAAGTGAAACCCATCATCATCATCACGGACACGATCACAAAGAGCATCATAAACATGGACATAAAGAAGAACACAAACATCATCATGGACACGAACATAAGCACGGTCATCACGAAGAACATCATCACGGTCATCACGAAGATCATCATCACAAACATGGCCACGAACACAAACACGGTCATCACGAGGATCATAAACATCATCACCATGAGGATCATCATCACAAGCATGGACACGAACATAAACATGGTCATCATGAGGATCATCATCACGGTCATCATGAAGATCATAAGCATCATCATCACGAAGATCACCACCACAAACACGGCCACGAACACAAACACGGTCATAAGGAGGATCATCATCATGGTCATCACGAAGATCATCATCATCAGCATCATCAGCATCACAAACATCACCACCACGAGTCTCACAAGCATGGTCATGAGCACAAAGAAGAGCACAAGCACGGCCACGATCACAAACATCACCACGATCATCACGAGCATCATCATCATCACGAGGAACACAAGCATCACGAAGGTCACGATCATAAACATAGCCACAAACATCACGAAGGCCACAAGCATCACGAGGATCATCATCACAAGCACGGACATGATCATCATCATAAACACCACGAAGATCATCATCATCATGTCTTTGAGAATCACGGTCATGAACACTATAAAAGTTATGGCCAGCATTTTGGATCTACGCCGAGCCACGAAGAATATGAGTTTCCGGAAGAAAGCGCAGCGGTTCCTGTAACACCGTCAGCAGAAGATGTTTTAAAGATTACAAAACCACCGCAAGTAAGAGAATCCGCAGAGCACGCGGAAGTAGTGCAAGTTTAACGATCTAATTGTGGCGCGATCTAATTATGGATAACAGGGTTGTTTAAAAAGAAAATATAAATTATATGTAAACAATATATAAATTTCAGAAAAATGAAAGAAACTTATTGTTTAGATTATTTAGAGAAGACAATAAAAGAAAAAATTTCATTGCATAGTATCATATCATTCTGATTTTAACGCTATTGTAATTTCTTGGAAAAATCATTGTCACACACAGACATCTATCGTATTATTTATATCCAAATTGTAAAGATATGAATTTTTGTTTTAAAATTTTACACATTTATATTGTATATAAATATATACAAATTTTCATAAAACTGGATAAAGTACGACTGAAAGTAATTAAAACAGTTTAGAGAGTAAGCATCATGTTTAATTAACACAATAAATTTATCCTTCAGATTTAACCCCCGCCTGAGGTCTTTTAATTTATTGTATAACTGAAAATGACTCGTTTATTTTCCTAACTAAATATGCGTCGCATTAAATTCTGCATTTGCCAGCATCATAAATTTAAAACCCGGTATCGCATGTAACACGATCTGTACTTTTGAACGAAACGATATTTGTAACCGACAACAGTCATATTTTACAGTAAATTCCGCATCTCTTCCGCAACCCTGTCACATAAGAAAAGCGCTCAAGAATATCGTTCAACATTATATCCGCTTTGTTTTTTCTCGATGATAGCATTGTTCAAAGAAATGATTACGGCTCGATCACAGTGATGCAGACTCGCAGGTACCTCGTTAAACGTTGTTTCTCGTTAGTCAGATATTACTAAAGTGTTGTTGACACCTTTGAAATATAAAGTTTTCACCATTTTACGATCCTTTCATTTTTCCACCGCCCTGAGTCCCCTTAAGCATAAAGCCGAAGTAAACGACGGCTCATTTCTCCACGGGATAGAGACAATATTTAATATTTACGCCAAGAAGCATATTTTTTTTTCATACCGTTACCAGAATACTTATCCGCGAAAAGTGCGAGCATAAACCGCACTCATAAAGCAAAAAACGTTGTGTTAACTACTGTTTCGTGATAATTATCGATGCGTGAAAAAAATTCAATAATGTTTTAGCGCAAAGAAAACTCGTGTAAGTACATAAATAAATCTAATTTGCGGGGGATGTTTTAAAAGTTTATTTCTTTGATGCAATTTTTACTCGGGAAGCGGACGGTCGTAATTTTCTCTGACTTAAGAATAATTTACAAACGATGCGCGCTAATTTCTTCCGGTAAACTGGGATTCGCGGAAGCAATTTCTCAGATAAGAAAGGTTAAGTCAAGCGTATACATTGCAAAGAGAATTTTTGTTTGATCTATATAAGAAAAGCGCTTTATCTAACTTGTGTGTGTTGCACGTAAAGTATTGATCACTTTGGGAAATCAATTTAGATCGCGGTAGCACGTGTAACAAAATCATCATTTTCGACGCGGTATAATTCATTGTCATTAACAACTTATCGCATTATAATCCCGACATTTAATTTTGTTATAACCGCTCGAGAGAACTTTTCGATGGAAGCAAGAAGAAAACGATCGGACAGAAGAGATTCCGGATAAGCGTTATTTCCGGAAGATTAAAAGAGAGAAAAGAACACTTTGGAAATCTTTAAGAGCGTCTCGCTGCTGGAGAATCTTCTTGTGCGATAAGAAAAAAGAGAGGTCTATGAAGGAGACGAGAGAGAGAGGCAGAAAGGAGAGATGGGACGATAAATTCCCCGTTTGTGGATTGAATTGACGCCTCTATCGTTCACTGGCCGCGCTTCGCTATACATAAATGTGTTGCCATACTTTAAGATTAAAAGAACAGATATAGGTCTCTTAAGTAAAGCGGTGAATTTTGAGAACAAATTTGATTGAAATATGTCCGAGTTCTTGTTGCTACGCACACACATTTCTTGCGATTGGTTCAATTTCTTTTTGTGACATTTACCTACTTCTCGCGTAGCTGCGATCAAATATGTATCTCTGACATACAATTCGAAATTACGTGTGTGTGATAAGTAAAAAAAACTTAAGCTAAATTAAAAACAAAAATTAATCTAACGCGCGTGTGTCCATGTCGCGTCTAATACGAATGTATGCAGAAAAAAGTGAAAGTCTCACTTTTAAAGAGAGAGAGAGAGAGAGAGAGAGAGAGAGAGAGAGAGAGAGAGAGAGAGAGACCGTCTGTCTATCGGTAGATATTGTCTTTTAGCGTGATAAATAAATCAGACGACGGACAAGACTTAAGTTAGAAAAAGCAAAGAAACAGAAAGAGGAAATAAATCGCATTTCACGAATCGAATTACAAGCCCTATCTTTCTTCGTCGCTCTGCGCAACTTTTTTTATCGAAGCGTTTGATCTCAGTTTCTTGATCGTCGATACAAAGAATGAAAAAAAATTAATCAAATTATATCAGGCAATTATGCAATTTGAATTTTTTAAGTTCAAAATAAGCGCGCTTGTAAATTTTGAAATTAAACAATATGCGTCGTAGAACATAATATACTAACATGCAAAGATGTTTTTTCGGGTTTGAACTATAGATTTATATATAGGTAAATAGACCCAGCGCTAGCGTTCTGTGAGAGAAGTTGTCCGCGTCTTCTAAAGAACAGAACGATATGCAGTAAGGTGCTGTTTCCGCCGGTCTGGTAGGGTAACGTTGATAGGTAACGTTGTCATTTATTTTTTTACGTTTAGTAAAACAATTTGATTTTTTTTTTTTTTGAGATATACCTTTCTATTATCCCTCGTGTGCGCTTTATCTTTATCGCTCATTAAATATAAAGGTAAAATGACGCTTGTATGCACACGAATGATGTTTCCAAATGTTAGCCTATATTACAGTCTGTAAAGTAAGAGCGTGTACAGGTTAATGTGTAGAAAAATTTATTTTTAATGATTTTTAAGTACATGGATTTGTTGTACTC
>QVOB01011293.1:0-10459 GCA_014839585.1 Pseudomyrmex concolor | reverse complement strand
ATATATATATATATATATATGTATATATATATATATATATATATATATATATATATATATATATATATAAATAAATATCTATATATATGTGCAAAAAAACGGTAATATTTTTGTATGACTATAGATACGTAAAATGTGCGAGTACTGAACCTTATAAACCAGCGAATATAGATAAAAAAATACGGAGAAGAGATTTTAATTACGATAAAATACGAAGATGAGAAGCGCAAAGGAAAATTTTCGGAATCCATCCGTCCGCATTGAATTATAGGTCAGTACCGGACTATACTGTGCTGCTATAAGTTATGTTACAATTAACTTATAGTGTCGAGAGAGAGAGACATAATTAATAGAACTTTATGTAAAAATACACGGAGAGAGTGCGGATGATAAGAGAGAGAGAGAGAGAAGGAAATGAATGAGAATGAATAGAAGGAGTGAATGTGCGTATGCGCAAGTGCATGCTCTGGGATCAACGGCAAGACGCTTGCAAATTTTTATTATTATCTCGTAAAAGAGTTCGTTGTTTTACCGAAAACTACTTCGCTCAACATTCTCCAGTGTTCTTAATGCTTTTATTTCAGTCTGGGATCGTGGATTAATTAACATTAATTTGATGGCTATGAGAAACCAGAAGAAGTCTTTGCTTCTTAGTATTTTGTCAGATTGTTGCGAAATAATAACAATCGTGAATATACATATTTATGTTGCGTTAATCGTTTGGCAAACAGTCGAATAAGATGGCGGATTTATCTTGTAAATAGAGCTGGTGTGGTGTGGATTTTGACTTGTGTAATTCAGCCATTCTGTCGACGAGAGAAAGATATTGCAGGACAGTCTTGCAGGGCGCACTGCTTGCCGATATCCCGGAGTTCACGTCTTGCCGTTAAGCCCCATACGTCAAACGGAGAAAAGAAAGTACACGCGCTTGGAATTTTTTTCCTTTTAATGCGAGAACGTACAGCCAAGTCAATAAAAATAAAAACAAACAAAAAAACAACAAAAAAAAAACAAAAAAAATAAAGAACTCAATAAAGCGGCGCATTGAGGGTACGAAATCTTTTTACGACTAGAGTTAAAAGTATTACATTGCGATATTGATAAGTTGGTTTCTTCAATGGAATCAGCATTTTTATGACGTAACATATTGTCATTGTTCTCGAATTATTATCGCGAAAATTTTCGAGATTTGTGGTCACTTTCGTACCCTTAATGCCAATTTATTTTGATATATTCCTCGTTGTAAGCCGCCGAACTCTTGTCGCTGAATGATAGCATAATTAATATATGCCTAAGCCAGGGGAGATCGAGACAATAAATGTAATCCTGTTACACTGAGATTTATTGCGTTTTTCTTTTTTATTTACGATTCAATCCGAGGGGTGCTGGCTATTATCGTATTTATATATAACTATCTGTCTCCGTGTATTTGCACTTGTGCTAATCATACACGCATATACATACACACTCACACACAAACATACGTACACACTCACATCACTTTGTGTTTTACTTTATCGCTTTGTTCGTTTCATAAAGCCGATTGGTACAATCAGTGTTTACTTTTTAACGTGAATCACTAATTCTATAAATCGTGTCAATAACTTTGTTGCTGATTCTTAGACACTGATCTTTTTCGCTAGAAGACAAAAGTCGTTATTGCACCACTGTCGCTGTACGGCTGTGGAACACATTATCAATGTTGCACTGTTTGTTGAATACGGTTCTTTGTCTGAATATTTGTAACGATTAATTAGCAAGAAAACACGGTGAAAGCGTGACTAGAGAACACAAACGATAGCTGTATATAGTACTAGCCTGTACTGACCTGTAGCACATGGATACGTCGCAGCACAAAAAGCGAATTGATGGATTGCGATATATCGAGACTCGGGGAAAGAAAAAAAAAATAAAAAATAAAGAACAGACAGTAAATTCTGAGGCGGCGAAAGTATCCTCCCCGCTGAAAGAAAAAAACATAAGTGTGTGAAGGACGACACGTCGAGTTTCTCTTCTAAAGTATCTTTTTTCACTATGATCTGTCGTTTGTAACCGATGAGGTGTGCGTGCGTGGGCGGCAGGCAGTGATAGCGAATTTTTCATTATGTTATTGTTACATTATTGTTGTTGTTATCATTATTATCATTATTGTTGCTATATATTGTTTTCGGCTCGACACGGGCTTCACTATCTTACGTAACGTCCATGTGTTGTGGGTCAGAGCACCCTGAACAAAAAACAAAATACCATAATACCTAATTTTCTTTCGACCTTCGACAACGAGACCGGCACCTCCCAGTGTCCTGTCCTACGGAGTTTTTTCGTTTTCACGAGCCCGGCCCCCCCTACACGACGCACCGCCATCACGCTGCGCTTTTAACGCGTATTCACCGGCCAGCGTTTTCGCACGTGATTGAAGACGGATTTCTCTTTTCGCAGGACTTCTCGGTTTCGTTTGTTTTCAACTCTCACGGCATTGTTCTTTATTTTAAAGTTTAATAAGAGATTGGAAAACAATCACATGTTCTCTGTTTGGAAACCCAAATAAGAGATTGACCCAAAATGATGTTCTTTCTTTTCAAAATTTAACATTATTACGTATGTCGTCTCTTATGCATTTTTTATATAAGAGAGAAACGTATATAATATATATTATATATATACATGTGATAAATTATTTGCATTTATCCAGCAATCTTCTATTAGACTCTGTGTCTCGTTGTGTCAAAATTTTTAATTACACGCGATCATACCGAAAGTCCCGCGAGTATCTCGCTGGTGAAAGACGCTGCGCGGCACTTGGGCAAGGTTGATGGGCTTGCCTGATCGTTTACGTGTAACCGGCCTGGTGTTGGTTGATTCACAGGATCAGACCGAGTCGGCGGCCATTTTGAAGATCAAGGAGAGCATGCAGGAGGAGGCGAAGAGGTTTGAGAAGGACTCAGACCATCCCGATTATTTCATACAATAACTCTTCACGAGTAATTGGACCCTGAGACCAAATTAACCGTTTAAAAAAAAAAAGAAAAAAAAGAAAAAAATACATCATCAATTTCCTTTCTTCCTTCAGTCCGATAAACTCTTCCAGGCCGTTCGCTGTGGAAATCCATTCTCCCTCACCGTACATTCTTCCTAATTGTTCCTTTCTTCTTCGATTTGTGCTGCACTTCTCCAAAAAAAAAAATTAAGATCTTCCTCTCTTCTCTTATTTCCGAGCTGAATCGATGTCGTAGATCGATCTCCTTTAGGAAGGGTGCAAAGATTAGGATTCCCTTCCACATGCATCAGTTAAAATCATTCATTTTTTGTCGCATGTGCGACACCGGTGAGAACACACCACCACGTGCTCAGGAGAACGACCATAGAAAAGACCATCGAAAGAAGACGGAAAAACAGAGAAAAAGAGAGCATCGATCTCGCGCGACTCTCACGTCGACTCACGTTTTCACTTTAGTGATATTGTACATACAGTATCAGACATGTGGATAGAGTTATTATCATTGAGATGGATGTATATTGCGAGTGAACGAACAACGAACGCAAAGCACAATTTACTCGAAGCTCTGTTCACTCGGAAAAAAAAAAAAAAACAAAAAAAAAATCTTTAAACTTGATCTTCTTGAGTAAACAGTCAAATATTCGCGTGGTAATGAAGCGATTTGAGCACTTGCTATGGCGGGAACACCCTCGTGGTATCCGGAGAACAATCAAACAAGTAAATTCTACGGGGAGAAAGGAATACAAAGATAATTATAATTTAAAAAAGTAATTAAAAAAAGTAATTATATAGATAACAGTGGAAAAAAACTCGCATTTATTGTTCGTTTGTTCACTGTACGTCCAATTTCAGGCTGCGAATGCGAACATTGTTCCAAGCATTTTAATTAGAAAAAATGAATGTTATACTGTGTATTAACTTGTACGTTATATTTCTAAAATTTTCGTGAGAGAAGGAGAGTGTACATTTCCAGAAGCAGCTCCCCCGCACACGGAATTATTTCGCTGAACATGTATTCAAACGATATTCTCGTTCGCAGTCGTCATCTGTTTCCGTGCGACGATCTCCACACGCCGCGGTCTCAAGCATGTTTTCGAGCACCAGAGATACGACCGATTTGATTTAGAAATCACAGAGTTATCAAATCGACGTGATGCTCGCACGTGTGCGATCTGTCACGAAGAAAATCGTCGCGTGCGCTGGGTTTGCTTGCGAATTTGCAACTTTTGATTCGGAAATTCTTCACAAACTTTCCGGTTTTGAAGAAGATTTATTAATTAAACGACATTGATCAAAGTTACTGGTGGTGGAGATTGTTCGCACGATGTGGTCCAGGTCGGTGTCTATCATCGTGGAACCATGAATACAAAAATGGGGCGATAGCACGCGACATTGGACCATTAGAAAGATTTAACCAATCCTAAAAGGAAAAAAATAGAACACGTTTTATAAGGATACGCGTAAAAGTATTAATGCCCAGACGTTTACGACCGCGAAGATGGAAGTTGCGTCTCATTCGAAATGTGGAAGATTTTTTGGTATTTTGTCACGATCGAGGACCAAATTCATTTCTACCGTACAACAATAAGTATGCGATTTTTATCCCGCCACAAAACTCTTGAGTAAGTTTACGGCACAATAAAAAACACAAAAAGGGGCGCTCTTCTTATCTATAACCGGTTACAAAGCATTCTGCTAGGACTTTCATGATTGCGCCCATCGCGGTTGATGACGTTTCACATATTGTGTCACAAAGATACACGGATGACATTTAAGGGGCCTTTCTCACGCAACAAAGCCAAAAAAAAGAAAATCTTTGTGAATTGTTTTCGAAACACCTACGCGACAAATGTTCCTGTAGTTTTGTAAGTTGTGTATATATTTTGAGGTAATTTTAGTTATTCACGTGCGAATATTTTTAGTCTACTTTCAACATTATTAACAGACACACTGAAAATCACACTTCGCGGTATGCGCGATTTTTCGACTTTGTAGGAGAATTTCAAGATTTTCGAATGAGAAAAGCTCCTTGATTCGTAATTCTTTGGATTATTTTCTAATTGTTAACTGAAAAAAATGACAAAAGAAATCGTATTGTGATATATCTTTTTGTATTGTACACTCTCTAGCGCGCAAGTTTAAAGAACTTAATTTTCAATTATCTAAATTGATTTTGCGATATAAAAACTGAGTTGTTTTATGTTAAAATTTTTTTGATTTCTGTTAAGTTTCTTTTAAATTATTTTGTGTTTTACATTTTACTAGATGAAAATTAAAATTTCTGTTTAGTCTTGTAGTAAATAATAAAACACAACAAATTGCGCCAGTTAAAAACTGGTCAGCAATTGCAAACGTACTGCAATATTGTATGTGTGTGTATGAGTGTGTGAGTGTGTGACTTGGACAATGTAGGATTGAAGTGGTCTTCATCATATGGACTTAAAAATGCAATATTAAAAGTACGTCTTTCACTCTTGTGGCTAAAGTAATATAAATATTCCTTTTGTTTATACATATATTTCCTTTTCTCTTGTATTTTATTGTGTTGTTATATATTTCTCTCCATAAGAGACAAAGAGTCTCTTGTAAAAAATGTTTTTTTTTTTTTTGTTTTTTTGCAAAAGAAGGCCGGTATTCTCATAGTTTCCTTATATTTAAGATCTATCTTATATTTAAGTTTATCTTTAGATGAATTTGATTTGCCAATGAGATTTATCTTTGAGATGAACTTAAGACGATTTTAAATATCTCTGATAGCCAAGCCTGTCGAGAATTTGTCAAATATGTCCGCACTAAATTTTGTCATCAAAAAACGGTCACAGATTGATTACAGAATTTTATTTGTATAAAATCCGACATAATGAATAACGGCCTATATATATATATATATATTTGTATTTATGACTTAAATGGTGTTTTCGTTTTTTTTTTGCATGTAATATTAATATGCAAGTATATAAAATTCTTGTGTAACAATTGTTGTTACCTCGTAAAACATGTTTTTATTACATGCGACGTATTTTCTAAATATGTATAATTATTTTACATCTTATTAGTCGATAAGGTATCGACTATAAGACACTTGTAAAATTTATGTATGCCGGTGCATACATAGATTATTATAATAATAGAATGATTTGAGACGTCTCAGTCCTGATTTAGCTTCGACGCTTTGTAACCGGTCGTAAATAATTTCTGGGATCGTCGTTGTAAACAAAACTTTTGATAGACATAGAAACGAATCGAGCACAAACACTTGTAGATGATTCTAACGCGTATGTCGTTACATGAAAAATCAGCATCAGATTTTATACGATACGTTTTTTCTTTTTAAATCCAACACGAACCGTATAACCTTCTGTTTTGATGCAATTGTGTTACGTTGGTTGTCAGAATAAATCTAAAATGATCAATCGCGGTGTGTTACACACAAGACAAGGATATAATAATTTCATTACATAAAAGTCTTTTAAATTCTCAATTATCTGTTTTTGAATCACTTTCTCAATGTGAAACTGTGTAATTGTTAATGTAAAACGAAAACGACCAAAAATACACAATGAACATGCACTTTCATTCTGCGTATTAATGGAAATTGAGGGAAAGTTACGAATAGAGGGTTTGTTCGATCTCGAAAAAACAAGTCGATATTAAGGAGTTCAACTTGTACTTTTGATTCGTCGAGCAGAGCGAATTCATTATCGCAATTCCTCGATGGGATTGCGCCTTATGTTACATACGTCCTTGTATATTGCTAAGCTCTTAAGTGTATGTATTTTCTCGGACTTAATCATTATCTCCGTGCACTCTTGTCCGTTTGATTTATAAAAATTTATATATTTCGGCTGGAGGATTGAACACGCGAGTGTAAAAAAAAAGTGTCTTTGTAGAGATAATACGTGTTCAACCCTTTCACTAATGTAAGCGAAAGTATTAGTACGAGTGACGAGTTATGTCGATTAACAAATTTGATATTGAGAATCGTAAGTGGTAGTTCTCGAATGCCTTTGGATGCCGAGAAAAATTTTGTGAAAGGAGGATTGCGAGTGAGATGCGAGATAGTGATTGAGTCTCATTTATTTAGTTTTACGTATTCGCGATCGAGAGAGATCGATATCGAAGGGCATGTAAAGAAGAGACAAACGTAGCTCTATTTGTAAATCGAGTCGCGCATAAAGTTTTATCCGGTGGTGTTTTATTTGCCGGAGAAAAAAAAAACAATGTGTGGAATGCCGGCGAGATAGCTGATTGATGCGTGGTCGATAATTCGCCGAGCTCATCTTGCATTTTTTCGAAAGCAGCATCTCCTGTTTCTCGTCACACATTCTCTCGCCCCCCTTCCCTCCTGTGTAATTAATTTACATACATTAACGCATACTCATTGTAATACACTGTTTCACACACACACATGAACAATTTGTAAAACTCGCGCGACTGACCTCACGCATAATTATCGATACATAATTATAGATACCTATTACGAATATAACAACATCCAGTAGCGTAAATAATTAAATAAATGTCATCTATATATCCTATCAAGTTTCGCACAAATTTATTTCCTCGCTCAATTCTTTTGTGTCACACCAACAAAGAAAACAATATTTCAGACGAAAAAAAATGAAGGCAATGCTTGCTCGTTAAATAGTATCACACAAGAGAAGGAACATCCTTTTTATTGGCACAATCTTCACACGGTGAGTATCTATGTCTAATAATTTATTTTACACGGTGTTACTTCGGTATACTTTTCGGTAGACTTCTTTTTGGAATTTTTTTGGAATTAGTTTTTTTTGGACAATTAGTCTGGAGAAGACGATCAGGAATGTTTTTTTCGATTTGCACGCGTTACGACAAAAGTTTCTTGAATAAACGAAGATGTTCCAAGTCTTCTCTTTCAGCATTGTAATAGTTTACAATGAACATTATAGGTTGCTATTACAAAGGAAGTATCTAAGGATCGATCGTCGTTGTCTGACTGCTTAGCAAAGTATCGTTTAATTAGCTTGTCAAACATTGCGTACTTTGTTGCATATCTACACGAGATATATATTTATTGAAACCTATACTTGTTATTCGCTATAATAAGTACAGGTTGCAATAAGTGATATTGCAGTCTATAGCCCGTACGATTATGTTGTGCTGTTCGAAGAAAAAAGATAAGAGAGAGCTTTCATTTGACGTATTGATTTACTTTCTCCGACGTGGGGTAAAAGGCTCCGAAAAAAAAAGAGTAGACACGGCAATGTCGCGGCAAAGAGAAACCGTCTCCAAAACCGTAGGTTCTAACAGAGATTACGATTATGACATCAATAGAAGATATTTGTCTCTGATTGGTCAGTGGTCCTATCAGAAGCCGAAAGAAAAGTTGTTCTTCTTTCTTTTTTGTGTTCTACTGGAGTCTACTCTCATCGTTCCGCAGGTTATATGATTGGAAAGTTTTTTTTGTTTTTTTTTTTTTGTTTTTTTTTGTTTTTTTGTTTTTTTGTTCTTTTTTAGGAATTTGTTATAGTCTTTGTTCTTTGTTGACAAAAAATTTGTTAGTTTACTCTAGGTAGTTTGTTAGTTTATTCTAGGTAGTTTGTATTTTTTTAGATGGCCAAATTTTTTGTGTGCGAGAACATGCAGTGCATATTCGAAGCGTTTCCTCCTCACATGGTGGCAATGATAAATCTAGTAAAAATATTTACATATCACTTTAATAGCCAGAAAGTACGTTATATGATGTTAGCAGTTTTTTGTAAGCTCGGGTCAAATTAAATTAAAGCAGCGCGAATTACAATAGCTTCTTATTCGCGATAGTTCATATCACCAGCAAACTCATGTCCAAAGTATATCGACAAATATATCAATGACGTTTCTAGATGAAAGATCTTATAGATCGTTTATTCTTAGACTGGAATAAGCTCGGGTCTCAAGAAGAATACGAGATTATGAAGCAGTATACGAAGAAAGGCAGACAATATGCGGTGCGATATACTTGTAAGCCTTTTTCCTTCGATTTTTCTTTAAACATTGCAAGAGATTGAAACGCGTTGTACGTACAGAGAAATTCAAGTAAGACATCACTTCACAAAAACGGTTAAGCTATAAACGCACTGTGAGTAATAAGATAAAATAATCGTGTAATCATTTTTATTATCACTTTTGTATCTACGGGACATTTAATATCTACGACGTAACGCTTTGCGGATATTAACAAAGAAACAATTAATTATAGACAATCGCGACGCAAAATATAAAATTTCGATGCGTAAATCATAGACATGTTGCACATGTCTCTTAGAGTGTTTTACTATATTTCAGGTATTATTTACACGACTACCATTTTATTTATCTTAACCGCCTTCGTGCCATCCATCTTGGACGTTGCGTTTCCTCTAAATATTTCCCGTCCATTAATTCTACCGTGTCCAGTTTATTATTTCATCGATGAGGAGCGATATTTCTACTACATTGTTTGCCACATATTAGTTGTCGCCGTGATATGTATAAATGGACTGATTGCGCACGATTGCATGTTTTTCACTTACATCGAACACGTCTGCGGTCTTTTTGCCGTAGTTGGGTAATATAGTTATTTATTTAATTGACCCGCACATATTTAGTTTTATACATATACATTTTTATATATATTTACATACTTTTTTATATACTTACATGTATTATATTTGTGCGTACTGAGGAACAAATATCGCAGTTTTTATCTCTTTTTGAGATCGTTCACGATACGTGAACATTTGCAGATTTAGATTTGAACATATGCTGTACAAACGTAGTGAGACGAAGGAAAGTTTGTTTGATCGACTTAATGACATGTACTGCAAAGATATTGCGCTTTCGGTACACGTACATCGAGAAGCTCTGCAGTGAGTATGTAAAAATATTGCATAATAAAAATGTTTTTCTTATATATCCAAGATGATGTTAGGTGCGGAAATAATAGCGACTTTTTGTTTAATAATAATTGCGGTTTTTGTTGTTTAATAAATAACAAAATATTTGAGAAACATTTTGAATGAGCTGATGTAACTGTTACGTCCGTCATGACTCATGGTCGGGCTATGCGAGAACTCAACAGCGTCGTCATTAATTAATCGTCATCTTCTATTACCACAGGTTTGCGGAGCTTATCGAAAATACTTTTTCAGTATCGCTCGCTATACAAATGATGATAATTACGTCCACCTTGAGCCTTACTTTGCTACAAGTGAGTTACAAAAAAAAAAAGCAAACGTAAAAATATAAGATTTCTTTAAAAACCCACATGATGGATAAAAGCGAGTTTTTCTGTACTCAAGACCTCAGTACAATTACATTATTTAGCGGAAGCGATAAGATACACTCTCTTCACTATCACTCAGTTGTTCCATTTGTTCTTGTACAGCTTTCTAGGACAGAAATTGATAGATCACAGTCTCATAACTTGCGACAAGATGTAAGAATATGATTAAGTTTGCA
>QVOB01011276.1:0-12780 GCA_014839585.1 Pseudomyrmex concolor | reverse complement strand
CGATGGGTCACGCACTTGCTGAGCAGCGCTTTGGTTCGTACGAAGATGTGAAAAAATGGCTCGATAAATGGTTCGCGGCAAAAGGGGAAAATTTTTACTAGCGTAGTATCCACAAATTACCCGAAAGATGGGAGAAATGTATAACTAGCAATGGAGCATACTGTGAGAATAAATTACTTTTTATCATTCTTCCGAATTTAACGTGTTTTTTTTGGAAAAAGAATTCGCATTTCATACTTGTACACCTGATATTTTTTTAAGATAGCGGCTTGAATATCGGTTTTACGTGAATAAAGACTATAATGTGAATAAAGATATAAAGATTATATACCTTTTTTGTGCAAAATCTCATTTTCTATACTTCTTGTTTGAAAAGTTTTTTCATAACGTAAAAACTTTCAGAGATAATCGTGAAGAATAGTTTACATGTTTTTTCAAGATGGCGACTTGAATATGTTCGATCGACAAAAAATTCTTTTATATTCGTTTTTAGCAACTAAAAATACATAAAGATACCAAGTTACACAAAACAGACACAACTTGGTTATTAGGATATCATAAACTACTAGAATGAACAATAAGTGTGTTTCGCATACATTTTGATACATATAAATATATAAATATATAATTTTCTGTACATAAAATTATTTTATGTACAATTTTATGTACATAAAATTATATACAAAAAAGTATCTTTCAACGCAAAGCGAGGTTCAATTCAAACCAATGTGTCTAGTTTTTTAAATAGTAGAACCCGTAGGGGGGACGGAACACATTGTTTCTACACATACACTTTCCACGAGAAGCAAAATTTAACATGGGGTTATAGTTGACTAAATTTTTAACTCTGTTAAATTATGCAAAGTAATTACTTCTTAGACGGTTAAAACCTTTATATTATTATTCAGGACCTTGATAACATATGTCAAAATTGTTGAGATTGAAAGGTAGTTCGTATAACTGCATATTTACCACTGTTTTATGTTATAGAGAACGCATAAAGGGTACCTGTGTACGCTTAACTTTACTAATATTTGTGTAGACATCATGTATTACCTCCAAAGATCTTAATACCAGAATGAAGTATATTCGTACCATAAATTTATCTATAGTTTTTTGCAAATATCTCGGAAACTAAAGCCGACCGGCGGTAACATGTATAAGAAATAGTTGTTCAAAATGACGTCCTTAACAACATATTTCAAGCTTATTGAAGTCGGTGATGTCCACTTTCTAAATAATTACCGTGCATAATATTATTTAATATCAAATAATATTCTGAGCGCATTTTTGGGATATTTAATATTCTAAGAATGCGTTCAGAATAATACTTAAAATTAAAAATAAAAAAATTAAATTAAATAATATTATGCGTTTATATAGTATGTATATATAAAAATGTGTATACAATATGTATATATAAAAATATATATACAGTATGTATATATAGTATGTACCAATATATAATAATCTGTTATCTAACTTGTTAAATCTCTAACAAATGATGAACTCCTAACAGCCCAATAAAATGACATTCAAAACATAAGCAAAAAAAAAGTGTAACGTTTACATCACCTCTAAAGCAGGTATAAAAAAAGTGTAAATTACGTCATTATAGTGCATATATAGAGCATATATAGTGTAATACACTTTAAAGACAAACAATGTGTTATCATGCAACTCAACATCACTTTCGGCAAGAAGAACGCTAAAGTGTACATTTTACACTAAAATGTATGCAAGAAAAACAGACCTAATGTCAGATGCTTTAATAAAGAATCGACTTGAAACATGTTTTCACATGAAACAGTAAAAAATAATCGACACCACATAAATGGATTGAAAAATAATTTGACTTCCAAACTTATATTGCATATGTAAAATAATAAAGTATGTAAAAAATAATAGCTTTAGTTTTCTTGAATGCTCACATCATTTTCTTTCGGTTTTTCTTTTCTTGCACTTGTCAAAAGTGGAATGTTTCAAAATATTGGCAACGGAAAATATGATCACTTTTACAAACAATACTACACTGTTTTTTTTAGTCTTATAAACAATACACCGTTTTATTGTATTCTTGAATAAATGGATACATTAGAATATATAATACACTGTTTTCCTATATTCTGACAATAAGTAATGAGATATCCCCCTCAGTATGCACTTTCTATTAATTGTTTTGCAAGTAAAAAATGCTAATACATCGCGCAGAAAAACAACTGAATATAGTAATGTAAAATTTTACAGAAATGATGCGGGCAAAAGTATTGTAATATATTTATATATTTATTTCGTCAGAACGAGTTATCGTGGATGCCATATTGTTGCCGATACTACTATGTATTTGATGTATCTGTTTACACATTCATTATATTTCTTTCAAAAGAAACCTTCGAAAGGATCTCCTTTAAAAAAAAGGAATCAAGAAAAACTTTTGACTTTTGCAAAGAGTTATAAACAAACAACATTTTAAAACCGTTTTGTTTTATTTTATCACCTAGATGGTGTTGATTTATGTAAGATTATGCATTTTGGTTAACCTTATTTATAGCTGATGTTTCTTTGTCTATTACGCATTTAGAAACAAAATGAAGTTTAAACAATTACATTGTTAAAACTTTCCAAAGAAATTAAATAGGTAAGAATCGAACTATTAAAGTCTTATATACATTTATTTATTTGAACATCTAATGAAAGATGTGGATTATTCAAATATCTTCACAGTGCGCTTAATGTTCGGCGGAGGTATGTGAGTACTTCAAAGATTAAAGAAATTGTAGACAGAAAACATCGGCATAAAGAATCAATTCTCAAGAGTAAGACACTAAATCCCGAGCTGATATGTGTTTGTAATGTAAAGTTATAATAGATAAGCAAAGTTTTGCGTTGAACAAATCTGCTCGAGATTCGGTGACATTTGATCAAAGATGACAAATCTAAACGATCTGTTTACAAACTATATGTACAACTGTACTCTCTATTTTACAGATGATTCCAGCTCTGAATCTTATAGTATTTTGTCTATAGTTTGTTAGTTTTCTTATACACACACACACACACAAAAATATCATTCTATTACTAAAAAAAAATAATTATTCAGTTTATTTCTTTTCTTTTAGGTTCTTTTTTGCTTAACTTCAGCAAAAAATATTTTCTTGATAATAGTCTTACAATATACTTCTTCCAATTTTGTACAAAGTATATTATTACGTTCTCAAAAGAAAAATGTATACTCTTTTCAAGAAAGTTATAAAACTTTATCGAAAAACTTCGGTTTACTCAAGCATGTATGTGAATAAACCGAATTTTTTTTTAAGTTGATATTTGTGATTGAAGTGTTAGGCTTATCAGGATTTGTGATTGAAGTGTTAAGCTTATCAGGATTTAGAATGTATTTTGAATAAATTAAATGCTTACAAAAACCTTGTGATACATTTGCGGATATATAAACTTATTATATACTTGATAGAAATTTAACTCGAATTTTGTAAATCCCGAACATTAATGTTCGAGCGATTCTTGAAAATGAGAAAATCTTATCAACTATTTGGTGGAAGAATTTCTAAAAAATAAAAAATATCAAAACTAATGTTATATTTTCTTAAGAGGATGCTGAGAAAGAAAATCCGTCGCAAATGCTACTTAGCAGCTACGCTAAGGGGAGCTGGCGCCATCTCTCGGGAACAAGTCGAACAAAATGAAGGATGACATAAAAGAGACAAGGATAGACGTATGTTTCTCTCCGGCGATTCTGCTAAACCTGCACTAATCTTAGGAACATATTTTCTCTTTTTACAAGTTCAAAATCCTTTTCTAAAACACTCAAAATATTTGTTTATGTCTCTGAGAATGATTTGGACAAATTTTGTTGTAATTTATACTGCCGATTTTGTATACGAAGTATACAAAAATGTTGTGCACGTGGCAACAGTTTATAAACTTTTTTTCGTATTTCTTGTAGATTTTTGGCAGGATCATATCTTAGCATATTCTCTTTTATTCTGGAGAAGCGTTTTTCATTCCGATCAATGGTTGCAGAGTAAGTACGGCTCGCAACAACGGTGGTAAAACAGGAAAGTTCAGCATCCTTTTAATATAAAATGTTAAATGAATTATTACAGAGTTTATGTACTGTTTTACCCAATAAAAAATCACGTCAGACATAAATGTCCGAGATTTACAGAATACGTTTTCTAAAAAATGTTTACAGGATTAAGATTAAACTCAAATACAGTATGCATTTTTCTTTTTTGGGTAGAGTATTGATGATGCTTCTTCAACTTTTAACTATGCTAATTGTATATGTTTACTTACGATAATAATCGGCATTCAGCCGAGCAAAGAGATCATGATTAATTTAACATACAAACATCATAAACATTTCGATGTCAGAACGCAATTCGAACTGGTTGGCCTTCTTCAGAAGTGGAATCGTGAGAAAAGATACGATTTATCAGCGTGAGAAACAGAAGAAAAAAGAAGAAAAAAGGAAAAATCGAGAAAAGTTTAATTAATGCGCTCATGTTGCCATGCGCTCACGTAAGGCAGATTTTTCGGACAAAATTTGTAAATTTTGTCACTTTGGTGAATTAACAACAAAACATTAAGAAATAGATATGAACTTTATATCGGAGATAAATATATATCGAGCTTTTGTCGCATATGTGCTGAGAGGAACAGAAAACGGCAGAAATAAACCATTTCAATGAGTCAGAAACTTTCCGTCTCTTTTTCTCATTTATTGTAGAGCAGATGCGTCGCATCTGGTGCCATTTTCTAAACGGAATGTGGCCGATGAGCGAACTCAATAGTCGAAAAACAAAATAAGATTGGCGTTATGTGCATATATATATCGATAGAGAGAAATAATAAAAAGATCGCTCTCTATTCAAGAAACGCTACAATTGCTGATCTGTATGTACATACATGATTAAGTCTACAAAGCTTTGAAGCATAAACCAAATGAACTTAAAGTTCAATAGTAGCTCATTATTAATACGAACTGTTTACTACAAAGCTTTTTTCATGAAAAAATGAACGAGTAAATAAACTGTCGTGTTCATTGCCATCTTTGTTGCTTTGTTATTTAATTTTTGTTAGTGTCGCATCTCATGTTTTTCTGACTTTTGGCGCATCTATTATGTCTTATTCTGAACAGTCGTAGAAAATGTATCTGCCGCAATTTTGTATCGCGATTTCTTTTTCGAAATGACAGCGATCTTCCACATTGTAAGTGTGTTACTGTAAGACCAACAAAAAAGCGTCTTTTTTTTATTAAAGTTGTATGCTTTATAAATGTCAACATTTTTTTTTCCAATATCTGTAAAAATATATTTACTCTGTCTCTATAATTAGTATCTGTTTTGGCAAGTACTTTTTATTGATATTTCTTTGATGTTTTTAATATGCATGCTGTACTTTGTTACAACTTTTTTTTCTATCCCTTTTTTTAAAGATTATTTTAAGTGTACATCTTGTTAGCTGACGCAAAAGTCCATAATGTAAAGTTAATATGCATGCAAGCTGTTACTTTGTTACAACTTTTTTCTGTCCTTTTTTTTAAAGATTATTTTAAGTGTACATCTTGTTAGCTGATGCAAAAGTCCACAATGTAAAGTTAAAAATAAAAGCAAAAAAGACGGAGATAAGACGCAATCGTAATATCCATCAGAATTATGCACGCTTAATTGCATAGTGCACGTTTGAGAAGTGTGTGTTTAGTAGATCAGTCGCGCGTGCACAACGTTAGTAAGCAAGAAATACACTGAAATATACGATGTAAAGACGAATGTATCTGAGGAACGACGTGAACGACGATGACATCATCCGCAACGCATGCGTATCAATGATGGTCCCGATCCACGACCGTAGTCACTTGACGATTCGTAAAAGTGTGATTACGTTATTTACTTCAAATATCTAATAATAGTTTCATACGTATATGTCGTAACATTCAAACATGTTATAAATATATCCAAGAATGTTTATCATACACAGAAAAATATGTGTCTACGCTGTGTGTATGTGAATTGATTTTGTTTCTTCTTCCTAATAATTTAAGATGACTTTAGAATCTGTAAAAATAATAACTAGCGACATATGTGCAATTAACTATCTATAAGATAGAAATTTACGTAACAAGGAAAAATTTGATAAAAAAAAGAGTTCAACAAAATAACAAACTTAAATACAAATATGACTGACAAATTCCTAATATAATATACAGGTTTTATTATGGCTTTTCGACATATTTCGCTGTTGTTTATTTTTAATATCTAAACGCATAAAATATTCTTTTTTTCACAACATGTGCTGATGTATTTGAAGTAAGTACGTTACTGATATACGCGAAAGCGATTGTGACGGAAGCTATCGACGGAAGCCACGAACGGTGCAAGGAGCGGTACAGCGCGTTTGCATCGGGTCGTCGGCACGCGTGTGATTCGCTGGTCGCGTAGTCATGTGCGCGTATCGCTCGTGATCAGGTAGGCAAGTTGATATCGTGCGGAGACTCTTGCTTTCGGACACGCGTAAGACACGCGATCACTGTCATATATAGTCTCTCGTTCCGAAAGGCGCAAAATCTAAGAACTCTCGAGAGCAGAATTGTCTTCGCGCATCGTTCGTCTTTACACACGGCGCGTTTTCCTGCGTATGCAAGTGCTGCGGTTGTGCGCAGACTTAATAGAGGCGTGCGCTGGGAAATACGCACACGATTAAAAAAAGAGGGATCACGGAAATTCCAGAAGAAACAGTTTCCTCTGCTCTTTAGTGTCAACGAGAGAACGGACAATAGACAAAAAAGAAAAAAAAATAGAGGAAAAAGAGAGAACGCGTTTTTTTCTGGCCTCTGAGATTACCGCTGCTGTCGACAAAAGTCACAGTCGGAGATAAGAAGTCCATGTGTGTTCGACCGATATTAAGAGGCGCGCGTGGTGAAACGTCGAAGGTCGTCGAAGATGCCTTCAGCGACACTCATGATCTGGCTTGACTTCGATCGGAGCACGCGAGTGTACGCGCAATAACGTGTTGATGCGTGCGTACATGCACGCGTGTGTGTGTATGTGTATGTGTGTGTGAATCGTTCGCAGAATCGCAAACGAGTGCTCTTTTTGCGTCCGGATCTCGCCGGATCTTGTCTTGCTGTACATCGCCTTGCCATTTTACGTGTCAATTTTCTCGCCTGTGCCAGAAGAGAATCAAAAAAAGCCGAATTAACGAGTTATAAGTCGCGGTCATCCGTTCGCAAGTGACATGATAAAAATGAAGTACGTGTGACAGATAAGAATATACTTTACTAGAACAAAGCCTTATGAAAGCGAGATAGAGAGAGCTTGTTAACGCGCATAAAACAAACGTTTTTGGAAAACTCGCAATTTGGAAAACGTTTCCATATCTGGAAGAACGTGTGACGAGAAAAAGTGAAGATACGTTCAAACGTTGTGAAGTGTGGAATATCGCGGACCGATAAGATCGCGATCGATTCAAGATCGGCGCAGTAACACACGAGCCGGCGTGAACAAATTGCGTTCTTAATTTTTTTTTTTTTTTTTTTTTTTTTTTTTTTTTTTTTTTTTTTTTTTTTTTTTTTAAGAAACTTTTTTTAGCGAATTTAGAAACTATATTGCGAGGCAATATAAAAGCGCGGTTGTCACACAACATCGATTCGACATTAGAAAATACTCAAGGTAATTAATTGCAATATTATTGTACTTTTTATTATATTCTATAAAGTGTTGATTCATCAGTTTAAGCAAATATTTTTCTGAACTGTTCTAACATCCATGAATAGATACACTGACTTTTTGCGAGTCGGTCAGAAATAGCTCTCGCAAAAAAGCTCTCGAGCTCTTGCAAAAAAATATTCAATAAGCATTTTCGTCGAGTAAAAATGCGCAATCAAAGAAATTTTTGAATCTCGATTGCTTTCACAATTCAAGTAGTTTCTGTACTTTTTCGTTCAAGTAGTTTCTGTACTTTTTCTAAAAACAAAATTATATCAAAATATTTACAACAATATTTTATGTTGAACTATTTACGTCAATCTAAAATATCAATCCACGATATTATAATGTTGAATTTAAAATACAATAAAAGTCAATATTTTCTTATCTATTTGTGTTATCTATTTGCGTATCTTTTTTTGAAAATTTAGTTCTTAAGAAAGTACTTATCCATGAAGTTATCAGCGATCAAGAGAATCTTAATAACTCAAACGGAAGCTATTACATTGTTTTTTTCTATCTTGTATAAGAATCTTGTGTTTTAATAAAAAACCTTATTATGCAGCGTAATTTTATGCAGTTGTCGCTGTTGTGGAGTGAGATGTATACTGCGCGCGCGCGAAAAATGCGCACGCGCGATGATCGCGCGCGCGCTTGTGTGTCGGTGAAGTCGATGATAGCAAGAACGGAATAGTATACGGTCGGGACAGAACATTCATCTTTGTCAATAAATTCATTTACACAATTACCGAGAAACTCAGCGGTTTTCCAACAACTGTGCACGTTTATTTCGCGCGACGACGTGTGCGCTTTGTTGTACAAGTGCCAACTTCTTAGGAATTCGAGATGAAGTTCTGCAGAAGTTTACTTAAAGTTTGTTATATTCGTTCATTGTTCGCTTCTGACAATGAGAGCTACGCATCATGATTGGATCTTTATTTCAGTACAAAAATTCAGCCTTAAATCCAGCATTATATCGGAAACACATTTGTTAATCAAATTCTTACTATTTACGACTCGAGATCGTGACCTCCGATTGAAAGTTTTGCAATAAATGTAAAATCAAACGCGAGCAGCGAATAATGTATTTTTTTAAATGTAAATAATCGGACGATATAAATTAAACTCGATTGAAAGCTTCCGAAATTTTTGGACAGTTGTGTGATATTGTATGACTGACAAAAATAAAGTGAATTTTTCCAAAACCGTATCTTTTTTGTTTTTTTAAAGCAAAATTATTTGAACAATCGAATAGACAACTGTACACAATTGATTTCATCAATTCGATCTATTAACGTTTTTGATATGTAATCAATCGAATCTATGATATATATTTGACATTGTCACGCCTAAATGAGTCACGCTTCGTCGTTTCTGACGCATTATTTTATATTGTATATTGCGAGATAAATTATGATAATATCTCACATAATCAAGTAAATTATCATATTCAAAGCGGTTAATAATTCTATTTTTATGCCGAATAATTCTATTTTTTAAGAATGTAACATTAATTGAAATTAATCAGAAATTCATTTTGTCTTTACGTCGATTTCAACACAATTGAGTGTTAAGATAATCTCAGAAATCATGAGTTGCTATTAAGTTTTTTTTAACAAAAAAATCTCAATATCTTGAGTGCGATCATACATTGCATAATCAGCATACATCGCAAATTCGTAAAATCTTGCGCAAATTTTATGTAATATCAAATATGAAAATATTTAATTTTATTTTTTTTTAATACTATTTAAAACTATTTTTAGTACACAATTTCAAGGGTAATGCTTATACATGTTTTTTCTCATACGTATAATGCGGTGTTAATAAACGACACCATCGAACGATAAGGCTTTCAACAACAAAAGAAATAGATATCAACACGCATAATGAAAAGTCTAGCAGACATGTACTTCTTGTGCTATTATGACGTAAATGTGCAAACTGTTTCATAAATAATTAACGCGATCTTGAAAAACACGATTTCGGAATGTGCGCATTTGCATATACAGAAATAATATTCTTTCTGCGTGTCTTCATATACTTTTTATATAAAAAATAATGTACATTTATAATACTTTGTTAATATTTTAGTACCAATAAATTTTTTACCAAGTTGTATATATTTTTGTATATAGTTTTGTATATATTTGTATATATTTTTGTATATATTTTTTATGTTAAATTTTTTTTATAGATTTGTATATGGAAGAATTTTATGTATATATGTATATATATACACAAAATTGTGTGTATATATTAAAATTTCAAAAAAATGTTGCTCGATCTGCTTAATTTATATATATATATATATGTATATATATGCTATTAACATTTTACACAGATTTAAAAGAAGATTTTGAAGCCAAAAATACTAGCTGACAACAAAGCACAGTCGAAATCTCTTGATCAAGATGTTTGTTTTTGAGCGATTATAAAATTACTACAGAATCGAGAGAAACCCAAATTGCTACAATGGCAAACTGCAGCCGAGTCACGCCGATCCAAATCGAGAAGCGTACGTTGCGATGCGTTTCGATTCCCGATTGTTCGTCCGTGAGTTCTTTAGAGGAGGATTACGGATCAATCGAGTCCGAGGACATGTCTACCAGCACTGACACTTCTTGTCGCTCAAGCGCGGACGCAGACAAGAATTTCGACATCGAGGAGGACTTTCGCAAGAAACTGAACAAATTTGATGACATAATCGAGCAGATCGAGAACCTACAACTCTCACGCGATAACGTCAATGACGATAACGAGAATGTCGGCAGGACGCAACGCGTTAAAAGCAACAATTTGTATAACGCGGAGTACCAGAACAACTGTGAGTCGCAAACAAGTCGACATCATGACAACGAGGATTTGAATAATAATGAAAATTATAGTAAAGTCGATGACAACGAAGGCTGTTTGCCGCTCAATATATGCAAGAAATCACACGATGAGAAACGCCATCGTTCTATGGATGATCAGAATAATCTGAATGATGATTCGGAAACCGAGCAACGTCGACACGATAATGAATCCAATGATTCTGGCTTGATCGAACGAGGACCGATTAAGCCAGACTATCAACCTATTCGAGGACACCCTTACTCGATGGTGAGTTGGCTAATGCGCGCCAACGACTGCGTAGATACAAGTCACTCAGTGGACTACGACAAGACCGCCGAGCAGATATTAAGAAACAAAGATTATAGTGAAAAATTGACTCCATGTTTAGATCAACTGACAAACTCGAATCGAAATCAAACAACAATTGGTGCGATAGTCTGCGAAAATCCGAACCTCGTTTGGACCGGAGAGAATGGCAATATCTTTCGAAATGAAAATTTCAGCACCGATGTAAGTTCATTAAATTATTATTATCGTAGAAAATTGATTGTTACACAACATCATTCTAATGATGATTTTAATCATATAATTAATAATATATGACTATGATATCATGTGTTAAAAAGCATAATATAAATTGCAACAAATAAAACTTGAATACACGAAAGAGAATAAAATCGAATTTTTTAATACATATTCTAGTTACATTATAAAAATAAAAGAGATTAATTTCTAATTATAGAATGGCGTTGATCTAAAGCAGCTTTTAGAACTAAAATTTAGAACTGAAATTTAAAATTTATTTATATATTATTTTAGTTCTAAAAGCTGCTTAGTAAAATATTCATTGATTTTTGTAATCGCTGGTAACTACGCGTCATTAATGAGTATCGCTATAAAAAATATATATATATACACACTGTATCAATAAACATAAAGAGTATTTGTGTCGAGGCAATGACGCAAATAGGTAGCATCGAAGTTGCATTATAAAACAGGATTTATCACACTCCAGACCGCGGCACTTCCCTCCATAGTCGTCAATGATCCAGCAAGTGAGGAATCCTTAATGGACATCCTGTCGCGTGGCGGCTTTCAAGCTGCGGTGGTCTCAGACGCCAGCAGTCACTCGATCCCATCGCCAAGTACGAAAACTTGGTCCGACTCTCCGGCAAGCAGTTACTACAATCATCACGTTGTCTCGAGACCGAACAGTCGGGCGTCGAGTCGCGCCCAGTCACCCGGTTCTGTCACGAACTTAGAGTCGCCGCAAATGCATGTCAATGTTATCGGCAGCCCGCTCGGTTCACCGCAGGTAAGTCTACATTAATGCATGAGTATGCGTGTATAAGCAACGCGCTTCGGCGAAATCCGCGCGCTTCGATTAAACGAGAGCTGTACATCGTGAGCGACTGCATTATTAAGCGCGATCTGAGAAAATGATAATCGAACATTGCTCAAAATAACTTCCACAATTTATTACAACTATTAGAGAATTTAATTTTCTTTTAATATGTCTACATATTAATTTCTATCTCTTTCTCTCTTCCAAACATACACCTGTGCTTATGAAAGCTGGTATAGTTCCAAATTTTGTCTTCTAGATTCATTATCATATGCGAATATAATGTGAACACGATATAAAACTAAAGTAGTTCTTAAAAATGTTTGAGTTCTTTGAAAAGTACACAACTTTAAGATTCAACTTTAAGACAAATATGTCGCATGCGAAGCGTTTTAACTATTGCGCATAAACATCTTTTGACGAATCTCAATCATAAAATACACAATTGTCTGACAAGTTATATAAATTTATGCCGGTTCTACTGACATCAATAAGAAATGTGATTTATATAAAAGGTGACTCGATTAAATTCGAATGCCTTTTTTCCGTAGGTCGCGTCGACCTATCGTGTACCGCAAGCGTTGTCCTCTTCATCCTCGTCCAACCAATCGTACGGCGACGCATCGAGCCCGCTCAACTATCAAACTTCTTTGAATTATCAGATCGAGGAACAGCTCGACGAATCTCTGTCCGGCTGGAAAGGTATCTACGACTCTTCGGGAACAATTGTCAACAGCAGCGACACCATCGACTGCGCGTTGCTCCAGCTCGTAGAGCAAGTTATAGAAGAAGATAAGGTGAGGAAAGAGCCCCAGGTCATCTCGAGCACGCTTTATTTCCCGTCTTCATCGTCATCGTCGTCGTCGTCGTCGT